>JAQFZX010001553.1:0-28039 GCA_034682405.1 Hydroisotoma schaefferi | reverse complement strand
TAGTTTCCCAACCACCCACACGTTCAACAGAAAGTTGCCTTTATCCGGTTAGGGTTTAGGGGCTTTCAATACTAACAGTATCGTTGGAAAGATACTTACTAGGGCATTTCAAAACAATGATCAAAATTTTTCTGTGACACTCAGACCATCAAAAGTTATGACCTTAACAAGGTCATGATGGGGCAGAGTCAGACTACTACCAAATGCAACCCACTACTACAACAATTTCATTGGACCCTATTTTGGCACCCCCAATGACCTTGTTCAAACGTTATGACCTTGCGAAGGTCAAATGGGGCAGTGTGAGAGTCAACTACAAATTGGTACTCACAGCCTTGACAACTTCATAGAACCTCTTTTAGAAAGTTTTGTCTCAGGTTGCCCCACATTTTTTCCACAAACACCTGAAAAGTTTTCAAACATTTCTCACAGTGCCCCCAAACACCCCAGAATGTCTCACAATGCTCCCAACCCCGTAAAATGTCTCAATTTGCCCCCGAGACCCAAATGTCTCCACTTTCCCGCAACATCTCAAAATGTCTCCACTTGCCCCCAACACTCCACTTGCCCCCAACACTCCACTTGCCCCTAACATTCCAACGTTGCTCACACACCAAGGAACTTCAGTGACAAACGGTACGCGTACAAATCCAGTAAAAATTCCTAATTAACGCAAGCTCTCGTTAAGTCGGTTTACAACGGTTTATTTCCTCTAATTCTTATTCCCCGATTACAATAGTACGGCACCTTAAATGGCTCAAAGTTACTCCAGCTCGAGTAGCTTACTTGAGGCCTCAATTAAGTTACTTGAGCTCGAGTAGCCTACTTGAGGCCTCAAGTAAGTTTCTCAAATTCGAGTAGCACTTCACTCCGCTTGAGTAGCGAATTCGGCGGATTCCGGCGCCGGATCGGATTAGGAGTTTATACTTTCATGGTGAGGAATCCGGCGCCGGTCGAATAAAGTTTTATTTTTAAAAGATAGGAATCCGGTGCGAGAAAGGATTAGGAGTTGATGCTTACATGACGCGAAATCCGACGCCGGGTGGATTTAAGATTTAGTTTTAATAGAGGGGGATCCGGCGCCGGGTAGATTTTAGAATTAGTTTTAATAAAGAAGGATCCGGCGCCGGATAGATTTCAGAATTAGTTTTAATAGAGAGGGATCCGGCGCCGGATAAATTTCAGAATTAGTTTTAATAGAGAGGGATCCGGCGCCGTATGGATTTCAGATTTAGTTTTAATAGAAAAAAATCCGGCGTCGGATAAATTTCAGAATTAGTTTCAGTAAAAAGATATCCGACGCTGGGTTGATTTAAGATTTAGTTTTAATAGAGGGGGATCCTGCGCCGGGTAGATTTCAGATTTAGTTTTAATAGAGAGGGATCCGGCGCCGGATAGATTTCAGAATTAGTTTTAATAGAGAAGAATCCGACGTCGGATAAATTTCAGAATTAGTTTTAGTAAAAAGATATCCGGCGGCGGGTAGATTTCAGAATTAGTTTCAATAGGGAAGGATTGGGTGACGAATAGATTTAAGAATTAGTTTTAATAGAGAGGGATCCGGTGCCGGATAAATTTCATAATCAGTTTTAAAAGAGAGGGATCCGGCACCGGGTGGATTTCTGATTTAGTTTTAATATAAAGGAATCCGGCGCCGGACAAATTTCAGAATTGGTTTCAATAAAAAGGAATCCGGCACCGGATCATCATGAAAGCATCAACTCCTAATCCTATCTGGCGTCGGATTCCTTCCTATCTGGCGCCGGATTACTCTCCACAAAAGCGTCAGCTATTAATCCTATCTGGTACGAGATTCCTTCCTATCCGGCGCCGGATTCCTCTCCATGAAAACATTAATTCTCAAACCCAGCCGGTGCCGGATTCTTCCCCATATAAGCATCAGCCCCTAATCCTATCCGACGCCGGAATCTTTGCTATCAGGCTCCGGATTCTTATCTATTAAAAGATTAATTTTCAAACCAATCCGGCGCCGAATTCCACTCCATAAAAGCATCAGCTCCTAATCCTATCCCGCGCCGGATTCGTTTCCATTTAAACATTAATTTTCAAACCCATCCGGCGCTAAATTCCTCACAATGAAACCATCAACTCCTAATCCTATCCGGTGCCGGATCCCTCTCTATTAGAACTAAATCTTAAATGCCTCCGGTCCCGGATTCCTCATCTTGAAAGTATCAATTCCTAATCCTATCCGGTGCCGGATCCCTCTCTATTAGAACTAAATCTTAAATGCTTCCGGTTCCGGTCCCGGATTCCTCATATTGAAAGCATCAACTCTTAATCCTATCCGGCGCCGGATTCCTATCTTTTAAAAATAAAATTTAATCCTATCCAACGCCGGATTCTTTTTTATTAAAACAAAATCTTAAATCTACCTGGCGCTGGATTCCTCTCTGTTACAATTTAATCTTAAAACCGATCCGGCGGCGAATTTCTCTTGGAAAGCATCAACGTCTCATCCTATCCGGCGCCGGATTCTTCTCCTTTAAAACAATCTTAAATCTATCCGGCTTCTATCTTAAATCTATCTTAATATTCATTGCTTTAGTTGAATAAAACACACTTACGATTTGACACTCGTGGAGTTTAGACCATTTATTTCACTGCATAATCTAACATAAATCTATCCAGCGCTGTACTAAACTGTCCGGTGCCGGATTTCCCAGCATTACTACACTAAGCTCTAAACAGTCTGGCGCCGGATTTTCCATCATTCCTACTTTAAGCTCAAAACAATCCGGTGTCGGATTTCGCCGAATTCGCTACTCAAGCGGGGTGAAGTGCTACTCGAGCTCGAGTAAGGAATTATGCATGTTAAAAGTCCATAAGAGGATGGGGCACTCTGCAACTCGAGCTCCAGTAACTTTGAACCATTTAGAACGCCGTACAAAAGTCAGTAACAGATTAGCAGTCCTCGTCTACAGCTACTTAATCCGTGCTTAGGGCTTATTATGACTAACTTCTTCTGTATCACCACCCCATCACTACTTCCAACGTAGGTCTAGCCATACGAAATATAATCTGCACAATACTGTCCCAAATGGTAAAGAAGCTCTTTCTGAAAATGTTTTACATATGTGCACTAACTATTTGGGTCTAATTAGAAGCGAGTTACTTTGAACACTTCTCTGATGGTGGTATTCAGAAATTTACATTAAGCAGTTTATGTTAAAGAGACAGGAAGGAAAAGGATTTCCAAGTTAATTGCGTCTCTTCTTTTGGTAGACCAACGCAACTGCATAGTTTTATCCTAACAGCCTAATTCAATAGTTCAAAACTGAGCTTAGAGATTTGCTCATCGAAGATTGCTAGTTTTCTGCCAAGGGTATACATGATTATCTTAATGGTCGACTAAAATTCGTTGTCAAATACTAGACAGTATATTGAATATTATGAACGAGGTAGATGAGATAAAGACCCGTTCACTGAGTTGAAAACTCACACACCAAGAAATACGAAATAAAAGAAAAGCCGGAAACAGGATGAATCTTAAAGACGGCAGAAAGGGATCGTCTCGACTACCGTTAAGAGTTACTTACTGGAACACTAACGCATACACTATTTGGCAAGTTTCTATGTATTTTATACCCCGTTGAGAAAGCAATTTATCTCAAGTAGTTGTCAAGGTTTGGAATGGCAATCCCTCATGCGCCATTCCAAAGTATGTGTTACTCGTGGAATTATTATGAAGACCTCGTATTTCCTCTAGTTTTAAAAACCGTAATAGCATAAAAGCCCACACGACCACTAGCCAACCAGACAGTTTCCTAGCCTATTGATTCTCCTTGCTTGTAAATGCATCTGGAAACAAACTAAAATGTATCTCTATGAGACAGGATTTCTATTTCCGAATAAAAAAAAGTAAAATGGTGCTTGCTAAGTGTGCTTAGCTAGTAGCATTACATGGCAGCACTCAAAATATATTTCCACAAACCCCTAAAGGTTTAAATTAAACAGTTTTAGAAGTAATAGGACGAGGAGTAGATGTCCAGAAACTTCAACCAGTTTACAGCACTCTCTGCCAACTCCCATACTACTGATGTAAATCCTTCTAGGCTTCATTTCAATCTATGTAGCTTTCACTCAATAATTCCGATGAGCATGAGCCTGCTCCTGCTTACGACTCTTGTGTGGGTTTATTTGCTGCTCTTGTGTACACAGACACATACAGAGTCGTTCATGTCTGTAGCTCGTTGCAAAGAAATTCAATGAAATGCACCCTCATGTTGAGAACTATCCATAGCACAGGGTTGGCCATAGTTAGGGAACACACATGTAAACACGTTAAGAATGAGAGGACTTATTTTCGAATGTGTAACAATCCTAACTTCAATCCTGCCACTTTCACTCATGAAGAAACAAGAAAGAAGTTTTCAATTCCTAATAGGATCCTCATTCCTTATTTGTTCATAAGTACATATATATATGGATAGTAGTTTGGGATTAGAAAGTATTGATAGTTTTATTTGATGTGTGGATTAGATGATTCTTTTTGTCAAAGACCTTCACGAAGGGACTCTAAAGGAGAACCAGGACAATATAAAAAGTTATACAACTTCATACTACAATATAACTCCAAGAAACGAGAAAAAAGGGAATAGGCTGAAGTTTTTTGTGGCAAAGCAAGGTAAGGGATGCCTAGACTGACCCATTACTAACTAGTTTTGCGTTCTAGGTAGCTATCGAAAGAATAGTGACATAACACGTGAAAGTGAGAAATCATTCTGTGCGCCTATAGGAATGGATTTGATTATCTGAGAGAAATCTTTTCAGGGATAAAACTTTTTTGTATTGACTCGATTCGTCTTTCTGATACTTTAACGTACGTGTAGCTATAATAAATGTAGGGTCTGAAGGAATTTTACACTCTTTTTCTACAAGAAATGTTATCTATAGGTAATTGCCGTCCTTCTCAAGTATGTATATACTTTGGAAACTCTTTTTAGGCAAGGACAACAAGGGGATGAAAGGGAGTTCTATGAATGAGATGATAAGGATCGCCTAAATTGCTTTCAAACCCTAGATTTCTTAATAAATTCATATACAAATGGTTTTCCAAGTTATGGTCTAATACTAATTACAACGGGTAAGTGAAATATAACGCAATTGAGTGAATTAAAACTAATCATTAAATTAAATACGCAACGAATAAATAAGTGGTTTGGCGAAATATAATTTGTATAAAGATAAAGTTGGTTCACATCCCGTATTTCCGGTTACCGGCCCCCCACCGAAATTGCGCCCCCTTATTAACTACATCCAAATAAGACCATTGCAACGACGTAATAACAGGAACCGGAACCGGGGAGTAGTAACCGGAAATACGTTAACTCCAATTTAATTGTTTAGTTAGTTTAATTAATTATAATAGATTGATATTTAATGTAAACCAGTCATTTAGGTTTATGATGTCAAAAGTCAACTGCCCCCACAGAGTGAGTTGGAGGTCTCCGTCTGAAAGCTAGCTGATAGGTCAACTCTCTCAATCTGCAAATCGGAAGGATGGGCCAGACTAACTCATTTAATAAATTTTTAATTGTACTAACAACGCTAATTTCGGTATTGCACTGAAATAATTTTTCCATTGGCTAAATTGCATTTCATGGTACAAGTTACCATTCCAATGCATTGGATTCATTTACTTATTAGACGAAAAGATTTTAGGCCCGAAAAGGTATAAACCAATCTTTGTTTTTTCAGTACTAGCTGCAAATGCATCCATTTGTGCTATCCATTTAATTATACTGAAAATTTAGTTCTGCAGGAAATAATATTGGATAAGTATATATGCGGGTTTTTGAAAAAAAGTATAGGCTAAAGTGGGTCCGGGACACGGGATGTACATCTCTGTGGGTTATGAATGACGATTTAGGGTACTTTGACTTTCAGTACTAAGTAGTGTTATACTTATAATGCATTGAAAGAAATAATATTAAAATACAAGTACATACATGCATAAAGTACATCCAAAAAACTCTGAAGCAAGGAATAGGACGGGTTTAAACTGTTAAAAGTAATTATTTGTGAGGCTGCAGAGCCTTAGAGTATAGAATAGTATAAACTAGAGACAAGAAGGTCACCAAATTCCAGGAAATTTTTGTTCCGCTGCTAGCAACAATAACCTACCCTTATTTTTAGAGGAAAGTGAGGGCTAGGGCACCCTGGGCTTCACTAAGACCGCTCCGCTCAGGCTTACGTTTAATTTCTACCGTATTTCATGTTTTAATGCCGCCCTAAATAGTTCCCCCTGTATAATATCCCATAAAAATCGGCGTTGAAAAGCGCTGAGCTTCTCCCCACAGTAAATGATCATTTGCATGTGTAATATTAACTAAGCCTATTGAAAAGCACCATATTTCCGGAATTAACTCCCCCTCCCCCGGAATAACTCACCCTCCAAATGACCCCATAGAAGCAATAACCCCCCAAATTCCCCCTTATCGATAGCTATCTCAGACTTAAAGCAAAGCTCGTACTTAATACCAAAGATTCATCCAGTAGTCTCGAGTTAAGATATAAAAATTATTCATTTAAGATGACAAATTTAAGTCTAAATGCATATAAATTTAAGCTTTCTTCCTAATATCATTTTAAACCCGGCTTTTGCAATAAACCCATTAGTTTATTTTAGCCAACATTTTGATTTTTTAACAAAAAGTCCCAAAAAATCCCAGGTTATTTTGGTTTGAAACTGTAACTCCCCATCTCTAATGCCCTAAATAACTCCTCCATGCAAATAAGACCATTGAAACAATAACTTCCTAGGGCAGGGAAGTAATTTCCGGAAATACGACAATCTCTTAGAGGGTAGAGAGAGAGAGGGCTGCAGTACGTTAAGGCTTATGCTTAGGGTTACCAGAGATTTTGAAACGCTCCGAATAGTACACAGCAGTGAAATCTCATGATAATATCTACAATATTTGCCATATATTTACGCAATACAATATTAAATTCCTGGGCTGAAATATAGTACTGTGCTTTTCAAAAATAATTACGTGTACAATAATCGATTACATCACCCAAGTCGATTACATCCGGGTTGATTACAATATTTAATTACATTACGCAATCGATTACTTTGTTCCGTTACTTTACCAGTATGTCAGGGGCCAAAAAATGTAGATATCTAAAGCTGTAACCACTTGTGCGTGGTTTGAAAAAAACGCTTTTTGGAATTGTTATTGGAATTTATTAGTGATCCGAGACGCTATTCGAGACAATACGGTCAACGGTAACTTATACGCGTGTGAATTATTAGGTAAAGCATAGGAAATGTGCGAGAGCAGTCTACAAGACTATCACTACAACATATCATGTTTGCATTTTACAATAACTTTACAAATAGAGAAAAAGATTCAAAATGAAATGGATTTACTCAGTAAAGAATAGATTGATTCATAAACATGAAAAATCATAAATGCTAGCTGGGATAAGCATCACAAGTACCTGTGGTTGTAGGGGAGAAACAGTAGCCAAACTCTGAATTGCATAGCAATTTTTGCAAAAAGCTCCGTTGCCAACAGTATTAACCTACCGTATATCCTCGAATACACGCCGGGGCCACTATTCAATTTTTCAGTTTTTTGGGGGTCAAATTTAACATACAATTAAAGGGCTCTTATGGGGGGATTAATAGTAATTAAGGGGGGCCACTATTCGAGAGGGGCCACTATTCGCGGGAGGCCTCTATTCGAGTATATACGGTACCCTTAGTTTTTGGACCCGAGGAACAAACATTTTGGGTGAATTCTCGTTTCTAGGACAGGCTTCATGTCTCTAGTTTATACTATCTTATACTCTAAATGCAGAGCAGAGAGAAAAAACTTCACACCAGGTTAACAAATCTTGACTTGTTTTCATCATTCCTAGCCATCCATGTATGATGAAATGCTGAAGGATTTTGTTGGTTTGGTTGTAACTGAACAGTTTGAGCAGCTAAGTAAGAAAGCAAATTTCGAGTATGGTAGTGGGATATCGAAGATTTTTTTCTTTTAATGGTAGTGAAAGTAATGACTGTTTGCTCTAAGCTTTTAAGCTAGTGGAAGAAAGTTGAAACTTGTGTAGTAGTTCGTATATTCTGTAATCAAAATGTGGGTCACCAGATAGATTGAGCTGGATCGACGTTTTTCCTATTGTATTTCCGTGGACATTCCAGCATCCTTTATTTGATTGAGTATGGGTGCAGGGGGTCTCCTCCTACTTGTGCAATATGTGTTTTTACCAAACTAAAACCGGCCTCTTTCGACAAGAGAAAGAAAGAAAGGATATAAACGAAAAAACGAGGAATGCGACTGAAGAGATTTCTGATTTGCTAAAGAAACGTAGACTTAACTCTGAATGGTAGTCAGTAGCTCTAACTCAAAACTACTAAATGCTAGGAGAAGCTACATATTGTAGATACATATTAAAAGAAGGCTACAGATTCCAGTAAGCTATCACATGAAAATGTAGACTTTGAATGCTTAAGGATTGATCTGGGGACTGGAAAATATTTTTTGGCACGAGTGGTTTGTTTGACAGAAGCCAAGTTAGTTTCTGTTTTACCAAAAGTTAATACGGCTCAAGTCAAAGCCTACTAAATGGTTAAAATTAATTTTCGTCTGTTTTATAAGACTTTTCTCTCAACAACTGCATCCGTGTAGTACCCGTTGGCTGAATGTATGTAATAATAATATGCTATTTTATGTAGTTGATGGCTTTTGGGTTATTTGGTTATTTGGGTTAGCGGCAGTCCTACTACTTTACTTATTTTAGCTAGAGGGACGCAAGGAATTCATACTTACATGAAAGAATCCGACAGGAAAATAAAAGTCTTTTGTAGCTCAAATTTCCTGTCACAAAAAGTAAAGAGTTGTCTCTTCGGATGGGAGGACTAGCAAGATTATTCTATGTCCTTTCCAAAGGATGTTATAAGTCTTAAAGATAAATATAACGCATTGCTGCGACGACGGTGGTACAATCTTATACGAACCTTTGCTCGATTTTTTAATACTCAAACTAAAATACAGATTAATGGTTTTATGTCCGTCTACTCAATTTTACTGTTCTTAGTATGCACTAAAATAGTCAGAGAATAACTTGCCTTAACCTGAGCAGGCATGTGAGCAATAGATTATATGAGAAGCAGCAGGCTAGATGCTGATTGCTATAAATGCCAACGGACTTTATTTTGCTACGAGGGAAATCTCTTGATAGATTGTACATTAAAGTAAGCATACTTGTCGACGTACCATTTGGCCACGTTACTTTTAAGGTATGAATGTAGATTCAGTAGATTAGAAAAAGTGCATATGCTTCACCATCGGAGGAGAAAGCGGAGAAAGTTTAAATATCTTTAGGTATACCTTTATTTTGGAATGCATAGTTATGAAATTACTAATTGCAGTAATACGTAAATATTTCAATGTTAATTTAAAACGTATTACAGTTTAGTGCACTGTTTAGTTTTCTTAATTCGAATTATTGCTTTTCACTAACGCTACTATGATACATATTGTTGGGTCTATGCCATGTTGTACTTACAAAACCAATTTAGTTCCACCCGATATTACTAATACAAGCAAAATTATCACTTCTATCTTCAAGAGTATGGAACTCAAGGAGAAGGTAGTCCAGTAGGACACAATTGCTATACGTTAATTTAGGAGGCGGTGCAAGATTGTACGCATATATGTCTGCATATTGTAGACCCCATTCAGAAGATATAGTAGAGATTAGCTTATATTAAAGCTGGTAGGAAAGCCGCATGAAAAGTTGTTACTCGGTCAAAGGGATTCTCATCAAGCCATCAGAGTGGAATTAACTGTTACGCTATTTGCCCGTGTATTTAATATATTTTGGGCCCATATCATGCGTGTCTCCTCTATTGAAAGGCTGTTCACCCTTCCTTAGATCAAATTTTGAGAGTGCTTATCACTTGCTTATTAGAATGCTTCAGCCTTCTCTTAACTGACGCAATGCAGTAAAGCAAAATATAAGGAAATCCTAAAATTTAACATCTCATTAGGTCTCAAAGGGGAAAAGCTTTAGGTCTCGAAGGAACTGCATATCTCTGTCTTGAAATTTCTTTCACAGTAAATACTAACTAACTCCCACTGCAGCCGTAACTTCACCACTTGTACTTATATTATAGTTATCTCGTGTAGACCGTCATTTTCGACAACCTACAAAGTCCCTTTTGCCAACTTTAAGACATGGAAAGTTTCTTTATTAGTTGGGAAGAAAAGAGACCTAACCACCACCACCCTGAATGATGAGTAAGAATGGCCCAACTCCATGTGGTTATTCCAAGGTTTGCTAATGATTCTAACTTTAATTTACTTTGGCCAAGTAACCAAGTTGGAAATAGGACCAGGAAAGTAGACCCAGCATCTGCTCGAACTGACTTGAGTAAGAAGAAGAGGAATGAATGAGTTGATGAACGATCGGTGAAAGTGTAAGACTTGGATGATGAAGGGCATAAATCTTTAAGAGTTCTTAACTCTAATATGTGTGCAAAGTGGGGAGGCGCTGAGCTGATTTTCATGTGTCCCTCATTTTGCTTGGAATTTCTTAAGGGTGTTCAGTCTTGGTTTACTGAGATAGACCACAAATGACGCAAATGTCATGTTGTGTATTTCTAAAGGCAATAAAAAGTTTCATAAATCTATTGGTAATGCTAACATCGGAGTTTCATAACATAGGGTACACACAACTGCTGCTACTGAGGCTACTAACATATGAAGTGTTTCGAGCAAGAAGGAACTTAGGGTTGGGCCATTTTGCACACAACTTTGCAAAGCGTCCATAACCTGTACAGTTGCATAATTTGGTTTGCGAAAGTCCCTATACGCAAATGATTTGACTAAATTATCAAAACAGTACACAAAATTTGCCTTTGAAACTGGATAAACAGCTTTCTCCAAGTAAGTCTTGGGATAATTAATCATAATATCAAATTTGATAGATAACGTCTACATTGAAATATATTTAGCCGAATTTCTAGAATTACTTCCTCTGAATTATGAATAGCATTTAGAGTTCCTGTGTACTTAGGTAACTGGCATGACTGCACTATGTACCTTTCCCTTTGAATTTCAAAAAAGACCTTCTGCAGCGTTGCATACAAGCATATCGCGCTGTGGTACACACTATAACCATTCTCAAAAGCTCAAGCAATTATGTAAGTTTAAGACGACGGTACGATAACCAAGTTCTCCAGTTTAAGATTAAATCCTGGAAAGAGATTAAAGAAATACACGTTTAAGAGAAAAAAACATTTCTTGCAGAGCAGAGGCAGAGTGGAGATTATTAGCATTACTTCTATCACTTTTCAATGGTTTGACTAGAGAAACCACCAGAGAGGAAGCTAAGAAATATGGATTTAGTATAGAGTTAGTTTGGTTTGTAGTTTATGTTGTTATTGGAGAATAATAATAATAAAGTATTTCCATGAGTCCCATCCACTTGTCTTCTTCTTTATTTATACAATATAATGTTCACTGAAGTTGAAACAAGGATTAAAGAGGCAGTACTTTAGAAAGTGGGTGGAATTTCGATTTCCGTTGCTTAGGTACAAATTATGATGGCTTAGGTTTGGTTATACAGTGTCTATCAAACCAAATCAAGTTGGTGCAAAAAATTATTTCAGCGTTTAACATGTAAAAAGTGAACTTCACCGGCGATCTTAGTGAAACCTATTATTTTAAATTAAAATGTAGGTACTGAAATGTTACGACACAGGGCAGACTGACCATGAACGACTTTACGACTACGACTGCGACTTAGTGCGTATAGAAGTCGTTTGCCTCTAGTGCCGGGTACCCGCGATGAATAACTTTGGATATGCATTGAAATAAAGGGGTTTTCACCCCTTAATAAGCAAACGCATAGTGGATTTTAATTGTCGGTTACAGCTCTTCATTGCGGTCGTTTACAACGGTATATTTCATTACGTAACGTGAACAGGAAACAGTTCTATTGCATCGGCAGTAGTTCGTAGTAGTTAACAGCATAAGTAACCGTATTTTGGTATTGGATCCGCTTAACTTACGGTTTAATACGATAAAACTAAGACTGGATAAGGTTCAATATAAATGCAATGCTAACCTATCACATGTTCTAAAATTTATGCGACTAGGTATTCTTAGCATATTATATTGTACCAGAAAAATAGACATAACAGTATAATCTCACGTGTGCGTGCCTTTAGACAGTTAATAGAAAAATGATGGATCGCAGAAGAAGTTGGACGGTGATTAGGATACTACTGGAAAGGTATACAAATTGAGATGAGAGTTAGATTCCTTTTCGAGAGAACAGAAACCAAGATGTTCCGAAAAAGCCATTCAATAACAAATCAGAGGGATTAGTCTAGCAGGCAGTTCTTTCCCATTTATATTTATGAATGAATATAATTTTGGAATTGATTTGAGAAAGGACGTTGGCAAAAACATTTACGTTATATCGAATCATTATTATCTCAAATAAATCGTAAGTAGGTGCCATATCTAAGCGAATATGTACAATCCCAGTCATTCTCAAAACTACCAAACACTATCGTCATCGTAAGGCTCTGATCAAAAAACCATTTACTATGTAGTAATCTTTCCCCTTAAATTCCTTAAAACGATATTCAGCGGATTTCATTTTTTCTTAATTTTACTTTCTTGTTCACGGTCACGGTTCGGTTGGTGGAAGCATGGATTTAAGATATTTGTTTTGGTCTCATGAAATCTACCCCATATTGATCACCTCATCGAATTGGACTAAGTTTCCATTAATTTGGGGGTAACAAATCAAAAACCATGGGGTACGTTCAGTAGGGGAGTATACCTGATTTCAGACGATCTGGTCGGGTTTTTTTTTATTAAAGCATTTTAGTTTTATTGTTTATTTTACATTGTGTAAGGGCTTACAGCGTACTTTGCAATAATAAATACGCGTAAATTTGGGTAAAAAAAATATTTAAAAAATTTAATAAACGCAGTACAATATCTCGCAACCAGGCAATTTCATAGGTTAAAAATTAACTAAAAAATAGATAACAATTAATAAAATATCTCAGAACCTGGCAGCGTCATAAGTTAAAAATTAACTAAAAAATATATAACAAAAACATCTCGAAACCAGGCAATGTCATAGGGTAAAAAATTAATAAAATATCTCGGAATCAGGAAATGTCATGTTAAAAGAGCATACAATTGTAGATGAGGATGGGGAGGCTCATTTGATAACGAAGAAAAATGTAAATCTAGCAGAGGATAAGAAAGATAAGATAAGTAGAAAAAGATTATTTTAACTCATTTGTGGTCTCAGTTTGTGCCAACAATAAATAATAACTGGAATTATTAATCTGTCTGGCTTTTAGTTTGAAATCAAACTATGACATGAGTCAAAATTGGGGAAACGCTATAAATTTTGGCATTTGCTTTCGTGTCTTTTTTTGCCATCCCATTGTTTGCCTTTATGTCCATTTGCCTTTAAATCCATTTGCCTCATGTCGTTTGCCTCTACGTCGTTTGCCCTTATGTCATTTGCCTTCCGCTCCTGCACCCGGATATTTGCAAAGCCGGTAGCAGAGACATTTACCAACGAGACTTATATGACGGCTTTCAATTCTTAATTTGGGGATTATTTTGAGGATATCTCACAGACACACCGAGGGTTTTAAAGTAAAAAATATGCTCGTTTTAGGTAAGGATCCTTGCTTTAGAACACACTCTAAATGTGTAGTATTGCTTAATCTTCAAATTTGGTATTTAATGTATAGAAGGAAAATGACGCTACTCGTTAGACAGGCATATTTTTAATTATGATTCGAGCAGAAAAACAATACATAATGAGATGATAAAAACGAAAACCCCTCCTTTCACCATTAGTAATGCCTCTTGTCTATCTCCCTTAATGACAATTTACATTTAAAGTACCTTCAATGGTTTTGGTACGAATGTGCATAAAGATAGATGTACAAAAACTGTTTGAGAAATTGCGAAACTTCTTCCAAGGATTATGGAATTCCTCAACGGGGATAATTATTTCAAGGAAGGAACTGCCTTCTTTCTCTTGTGAAATCGGTCTTGCGTACTTTTACTTTGTTGGTTCTGTGAACATCATCCTAAACAATAAAGCCATGTTATAACTTTGTATGCTTGACTTAACTAGACTAAAAATAGTTTTTCTTTCATCCAGCCAAACAGCTAAATATCTCGGCTGCATTTACCACGTCAAAAGAATATTAAATTTACTACCAAGAGAGAGAGAGATAAAACTTCTTTCAAAGATTGTGTCAGAAAGTTAGAAAAGACGGGAAGGTCCTACTCGAAAAGCATCATCTGAACCTTTTAGATTTGAAACTTTGCTTTCTTCCAGAAAACACTAGTTAAGCAGGGGTTAGGGTAAAACATAGCTTAGTATGTAGAATATGATACGATTAACTAGTTTCTTAAACATTGAGCATGTCTAATTTTTGCAGACAGGGAGCAAAGGGGGCCGCTTTTGTAATTAGTAAAGAATGAAAAGGCTACCAGAATAATACTGTTTATGAGGATATATATATATGTGTGTGTATTTAAACTACTCGGAATATATAGTATTTTAAGTTTTATAACGTGTTAACACATCGGCTTGTAACAGATCTTATCAACGGAAACTGACAGATGCTGGTAGACCCTGTTCTATTGAAATAGATCACCAAACAGTAATAGTGTAGTAGCTGAGTTGAAGTACTTGGCAAAATAACCAAAGGATATTTTCAATTAGACAATTAGTCTTAAGGTAAGGTAAACCCAATGGAAACCGGAATGACAACTTTACTTATAAGAGTCGGATTTCATGGTAGTTAGTTGGTATCGTTGACATACTAATCGTTTGTTTGACTTCTCTTGAGATTATGCACACTGTCAAGACTATCATTTGTCAGTAGTGGTATATTAAAATATGGACCGATCGATAAAAAAAACTAGAACATTTAATAGGCACAGATAATTTGTATTCAAAAGTGCAGGTTTAAATAGAAGTACAAAAACCAGAAGCAAAAGGGTACTAAAAATAAAAGTAATTCCAAATTGGATTGTGTATAGCCAAGTTAGTTATGCAATATTAGTACATTTTACCTAAGCTTACCATAGTTTGACTGAATAAGCTACTAATTAAGTATTACGATAATGACATTATTCAAATAATGTAGAATAATTTTCTAACAATATGATTATTCTTATACTTATTGCCAACCTTGTTGCGTAAAAACCCAGAATTATGGGAAGCTTGATTGTATAATTAAATAAATAAATAAGTATTCTTTTAATCATCAGTTAGTTAAAGCGTTCTTTGTTGATTCTACTCAGTGACAGGCAAAGTTATAGGGATAGAAGAGTGGATTTTTTTATTTGATTTGATTTGAGTCTTTATTAAAGTGTCGAACCAGTTCAACAGTTACATATTGGTCTACCAATAGTGACACTATAGGTCGTAAGATCTTAATAGAAAATTTACTTATAAATAAATATAACTAGAAATAAATGAAGTCCTCCTCTCGTTTTTCCATAATCCATATCTTAACATTTTCCTCAAACTTCTCATAGCTCATTGCCGAGTAATTCCAGTCATTTGGCAATGAGTTCCATATAATTACAGTTCTATAAGCTACTGATTTTTTAAATCCTTCTGACATAAAAGAAAGCATACTCATGCGAGGCATACTTCTGTCACTACAGCGTGACGATAGCATATTTGCATGTAATCCTTTCAACGCATTCTTAAGTAAAATGTGGTTGCATCTTTCAATTATGTTGTATTCAACATAAAGCTTATTAATACAAACCGTGGGTTAAATTAATCTATTAGATTTTTTTCTCCTGTTACATTTTCGCTTGATTGTAGGATAATAATAGGATCGTAGGATTGTGGTAAATGGAGTAGCTAATTTCAAACAACTATCAGTGTATTATATTATACCCACGGTGACGGTAGTTAAGTTTGTAATTAATGAAAACTTAGCTGTGGGCAAAAATGATGGGAAAATGTTTCTAAAATAACATTTAATAGACTCATCTTATTGTAAACGTTTAGACATAACGTTAGATGTATATATGTACCACACCAACTTGCATATGTTTACGTAAAACAATGTTTAAAAACTTTTTAAATCTAGGCCTGATAACGTACCTAAGTGTTTCATCGATCTCTAAATATTGACTCTACTGTTTCCAATCATATCATAGTTCATGTTTATAGTTCTCAAGGAGTGCAGAGAGATTAGGCCAAAATGAAAGGATTCGCAGAAGAGCTTGATTTTCAGGATTTCTCAAAAGAGTATTCTTAAAAGTAAGCTAACACTGCAAAATGAATCCAGAACTTATTCTTCCGTGCATTGCCAATTTTAACGAATGGCCTTATAAGTTCTGCTTATTAACATTTCAGGATCTATTCTGAAGCACTGTGCGTCACTAGAGTGATGTGATTTCATTATAACCCCAACTTGCCACCTTCATAGGGAATTATAAATGCCAAATTAGAATCAGGTAATCAATCGTCATTCCTTTATCTCTACGACAGCCAAGGCATTTCTAATTTTTCTTCATAAAAACCTCTAAAAAATGTTCTTCCTGAATAGGTAGGTAGTTGGTACTTGGCTGGTTTCGTCTCAGTCCTTGAACCATTCCGAACTTATCCGTACAGTACATAAGTAGTTTGAAAAACTTATAACAAGTAAAGATTATCCTGTCGGAAGATGTTATAGCTCCACTTCCGAATATCGATACTATTTTCGGGACAAAACTTTACTTCACGCTGCCTTCGCTTCCCTTTTATTGCTTTTGTACGTAATTCTTCATTCGGTTGCCGAATCCGTCTTCCAAGTCTTATTACCTATCGGAGGAAATAACCTGTTCAATGACTAGACTATAACTTGGTTTAATCCACACTGATAAAATTTTCATCACATCTCTTTCCTCTGTAAAGTCTTCAATACCAAGAATAAACCACTCTAGTGCAAAAGTAGACTGCTCCGCAGTAAATTTCAAAATACTAACGCACGGAAAACTCCTTGAATTGAAACCCTCTTTCTAATTGTAAGAAGTACACAGTAGCCGAGCATGTTTCCATAAATAGCTAAGAACGACAATATTCCGTGTTATCCGACGTTTTACAGTATAAGCGTCAGTCTTCAGTTTTAAGCTGTGAAGCGATGAAGAAGTAATCATTTGCGAGCTGCCTAAGTGGCATTTTCTTCGAAAAAACCATCCTCTCTATCAGTTACTGTATGTACACAGCACAAATAGACAGCCCCGGTCCAGACAGCCCTAGTAACTAACTACTTTCCTCAACTATATTTTGCTCATTCCTACCTAAAATTATATTTGTCAAAAAGAAAAGATAGTGCAAGGTAACAAATACACAGACATGCCAATCTTGTTAAATTAGTTTTCAGTTTGAAGGGTGATGAAAGGGAAAGTAGCTATGCAGGCAGAGAGTGAGAAAGATTTCAGGTCTACCAGCTTTTAGATTGCTGGATTTGTATTTTTAGAAAGAAAATAGAAAATTCCAAAGGCTCATTTAATGGGAATGAAGCAATGAATCTGTTGAAATCGAAGACATAGTAAGGAAAGAAACGCAGGGAACGCGGTCTACGTGTTTATAGCTCCTAGAAGTTTCTTATATCTTCTTATGAACCAAAGACAAAAGCGTCGGAGGAATTTCTCTGGGAGAAAGCTCTTGCTTATCAAAGTACAGAACTGTACAGTCTCGTAGGTTCTTGCTCTGCTGGCCTCTATTTTTCTACCACCACGTTATCTCCTCTGGAAGTACCGTAGTATTCTGCTGGAAGAGTTGTATTAGCTTTGTCAGTGACAAGTGGTATAAGGTAAGAGTCTGTTTCTGTGTGAGAAAGTCTGGCGAAGAAATGCTCAGGGCCAAATGCATTAGGAGAGAAGCGTCTGCTGGAGAAAGGCTTTTCTTCTCTCTTGTTGATCTTAGGGAATATCTCCTGGACACCAAATCTATCCCCAAGAACTGCTTCTTTCTGATCCAAATTCCTATTTCTGTCAGAATATCGGGAAATCTTTGCCATTTCTCGTATTATAAATTGCTACTTACCACCATCTATTACTACTACTACTACTACTACTACTACTACTATTATCACTACTACTAATATTACCACTACTACTACTACTGCTAGCACTACTACTAATATTACCACTACTACTACTACTACTACTACTACTACTACTACTAGCACTACTACTAATATTACTACTACTACTCCTTTTGTTGCTGCTACTACTATTACTACTATACTACTACCACTACTAGACTGGACTAGTAAGATGTTGTAATCACTATATATGACGGTTCCATATGGGTGCGAACCCGCAGGAGCCTTAAGCTTTAATAATAAATAATAATACTGCTACAACTACTACTACAACTATTACTACCCTAAAACCCGCTCCATATGACGCGTCTAATAAGTGAAACTTGGCGGAAAATAAAGGGTGCGACAGGCTAAACGAGGGCGACAATTAAATGAAACAAAGGAATTTTATTAGGTAATTCAAAACTCGGTCATTCAAAGAACTGTTAAAATCAAATATACAAATTCGTGGCTTTTACTAAAAATTAGTTATCTTCTAGAAAATTATTTTCCTGTTCTGTATCTATATCAAGAAAGTCATCAGGGTCCTCTTCCAGAAACTGTAGATCACCTTCTCCCAATAATTGGTTTTGATTTGCATGCTGTGTTAGGGATTAGAGAGCAATGGTCTTTTCACTAACATAATCCATGTACTATGATATAATGAATAATATGCAGAAATTTGTATGCGACCACTAAACCTTGTTGGGACTAGTGAGTTGAAAATTGTGGGCTCTAATTATATGAGACTAATAAATGAGTGCGACTTAAACGCTGATGCGACATATGGAGCGGGTTTTAGGGTACAACTATTACTACTACGACTTACAACCACTCCTTCTACTATTGCTGCTACGATGGCTACGGCTATGTGGGTGCATGAAACCTTGTATGGTTTGTGTAATGATAGTGCTCTCTGTCTTACGAGTTCAAAGCAGTTATTGCGATTACTATTACATTTCAAAATGACTACTGTTCATGGGTTGAACAATTGAACAAAATAGCTAGTTCCTCATTTGACAAGAGGCGTGTTTTTTACACAAAGGCTGTTCAGTTAGTGTTCAGCGGTTGAATGCCATCCTACTGTTTCTTCTTGCTCTACTACTCATGAGTAAAAGCGTATGTTTCAGACGAATGTGTCTTTGTGACCCATGCGACGATAATGGAAACAGATTTTATTTCCCACGACAGCTTGTGACTAGCGTGGTAATAATAACAATAGAGAAATGCTTCAAGGGTTCCTAATGCTTTGTCATCTAAAGCTAGTTGTTTGCTAGGGTTTGCATAATAGACGCGTGGATGGAGTTTCCCATGTGTAGCTTGGTAGGCTGTATGGGAGTTATTTTAAGATTCATTTTTGTAGCTAATAAATGTATAAAGCAACTTTCTTTCAGAAAGTTGAAGGCTGGACTTCATGGAAACATGCCAATAAGAAAATTATTTTTCTATTATTATATTCCGTGAACTGTCGACGTTCCTCAGATCTGCCATTTAAATGGTTTGTACAAAGTGAACTTCTAGTGTATCAGTAAAAGGAAAGCTACATATGAGTATACCTTTCAGCATGCTATCGATAACATGATACAGGCCATTTGGAAAAGTGCTTTCTTTCCCAAACTCTAAAAAAATGAGTACCTTGTGCCGCATTTTTAGTATTACGAGTGAAGTTAAAAAGTAGGAGAATTTACCTGCGTTCAAAACTACTCGAATGTAGTGCTTGCTTGAAGTAGGCTAGAAATGCAAGCGGGTAGGATAGTTAACGTTCCTCAATTGTTTTCATTCCATTTGTGGTAACGTAACACAAATATGGGATACTTTCAGTGGATAAAGTGCCGCTCTCAAGTATTGCTTTAAGTTGTACTATGATAATTCGAAATAGCAAATGAGGGCAAAATCTATGTTACTGCTAGGCATTCAATGGAAAGTAAACTTAGAAGCGTACTCCAAGTCAGGTCAAATAGGTATATTTTAACTCTGTGTTAAAAAGTTCATGAGTAACCGTATTTTTGTTTTAATTCCCCTTGAAATAGTCCTCTCTCCCCTCTTTTAATTCCGCAATGGGAGTGACCATATGACGCAGGACTCCCCCAAGGGTAATTAATCGTGTAAATAATACATACGTCCAAAATCCGAAAGTCATGCTATTTGGCATGTGGCATCAGAGTAGTTTATTGAGGTGAAGCTGGTGCTATGATTTAACATGATCTTGACAGGAAAACTCATGCAGCAAAGCTAGCAAGAATGGTCATAATTTCTTACCCTTGTCTTCAGAAACTAAAACCCAATTAAAAATTAATTAATTAATAAAATATAAGTCCTTGTCTATTACAAGTAAATTTAGAAAAGAAGGCAAATAATTTTCCCTTAAGAATTTCAACAAATGCAGATGATATTTATTTGAATAAAATATTTTTTTTTACTTTTCAACCCATTTTTAGTAAACACAGACAGATAATATGCCCTTTATTTACATGCTAGTAAATCGTTAAAGGCTTCTGTAAACTAGATGGTACATCCCTCATGTAAAATGCATTTTGGATTCAGACTATTAAAGGAATTTATTATTGTATGCTATCATTGTGTGACAATGGAGGTGACATGACTGCCAAAAGAAAAGATAAGGCTGACTGAGTGATCTTTAAATCAAGAGCTGGTCAAATGGTACAAATAACTCATCTATGCTGTCAGGAAGCCTTTATTTGAAACAATAGGCCAAGTTACCCACGCACCTAATCCTTGTTCAAAGTGACTGTACATGTCTGGTGGTCAAGATAAGACGGGTGACGGTGTGTCAGTCAGTAGTGTCATTGATATGTGAGAGAGTGACTCATTTAAATGGTAATTCTGTTTGCAGAGAGTGCGTGAGCTGAAATATTGGACATATCGGATTGAAAGTGGCTGAGCAAACTCAAAAATGGACCGAAGAGGTCAATACTGCTCCGATGATGGAGAGTTTTCTTTACCCGAAGGAGTGGATCTTGTCGGAGTTGAAGGTTCTAGGAAACCAGCGTCCTCGTCATATCAACATCAGCGAAGAAAGAAGCCTCCATCATGGAAGGCAGCAGTTAAGCTAGTTGTTATCAATATGTTTGTCTGTGCACTGGTCCTCGGTTACGCCTTGATAGGCTCATTCATCTTCCTTGCTCTGGAAAATCATCGAAACGCTGGTTCCGGTGTGCAAGTGTCGGCCAGTGTTTACCCCGCTGGCAGAAGGGGTACAAACTTAACAACGGCAATTTTAAACAGTTTACAGAGTGACCAAATACAGCAGCTCAAAAGTGATACGGTGAGAAACATTTGGGATATTACTCTCAGTATGAACATTCTGTATCCAGACAACTGGACAAAAATGACTTCAGAAGAGGTAGGGAACTTTCAACGAAGTCTTCTAGAAAAGGTCCTCACAGTTGTGGAAAACGTTACCATTCAAGAACCTCAGTATCCTTGGAATTTCCCACGGGCATTTCTATTCGCATTGACTACCCTAACAACAATAGGTAAGTACACTCTCGACCAAGTCTTCTGTACAAGTGTAAACAGAATTTAATTATAAGCTCAAGTTTTAAAAACTACTGATTAGTAGTCAAAGTTTATATTCAACTTTTCCTAAAACTTTTTCAATCTAAAGTAACGCTCTAATCCTGTGGATATAAATAAAATACGCGGCTGTCCAGTTATTCACGACGTAAGATATAATACAATAAAATGACGTTGTAAAATAAAAATCCTACTATCTTTAAAAAAAATTTAGCAAAACTATTTAAGAGGTGTATGATCTTCGTAGTTATCCAAAGATGTTAAGAAGAAGAAGGTGTAAAATGCGGCTTTCTTAACCGTGAAAATCTAGTTATGCGTCATATTGTTAGCATAACATGACTGTGCTTCTATTATGTTTACTGCAGGAATTATGCTTACTACTTATGCTGCTCCGGAATTAAACCGGAGGGGGAAGTATTCCGGGGGAGGAATTAAAACGAGAAATACTATTAAACTTGAACTTAGCATAGCATTGTTTCTCCATATCACACCATACGAAGCATCAAGGTACTTACAATTGAAAATAAACTTGGAATTTTTATGATTAAAGGACCAACATCAACATCAAGTTAGGTATTTTAATAAATGGAGGCCAAGAAAAAGATCTTTGACCATATCTCGTCAGAAAAGAAGCGTACTGACACAGAAGAGGTATAGTTTTGAGGTAATATTTCCCTACACATTTAAAAAGCTAGTCCTCTTTCCAATAATTAAACAGAGCTCAGTAAGGTATGACGTCTGCTGTGCAGACAGAATCTTGAAGTTTGATTTCAAAATTTTAATATTTATTCTATAAGCCTCTTTAGTACAAATTAATCGTACAACTTCCAATCTATTTAAGGGACCTCTTCATGTCTTTCTTATCTTTATAGTTGAGTTGAGTTTCTATAATGCATTACTGAAACCTAATTTTGAGCAGCGTTTTCCTTTTTGAGGATAAGAACCAAGATAGTGAGGTGAGGGGATTACTTTTAAACGTCAATTGTAGTTTCCTTTTGCAAATATCTTGCATTCGCTTTACTCATTATAGCATTCGTTCTTCGCCAGCTTCTGTTAGTTTTTTCCCTTCCTAAAGATAGATATAGTTCTCAATAAGGCGTAGGCGTACTTAAGCATTTAATTACCTTCTTAATTTGACAATCAAGGGTGCTGAGTGTATAAAGTTAAGAGGATTAAGGATTAACTCGAAGCCTCATTTACCTATCTTTTGAATTTATGAGGTTAGCTATGCGTAAGGAATCTCTCTCCTAGAATTCCCAGAGGGCTGTTCGGTACTTAATACTTACGGGACTATGTCTATCTATTCACAAAATTCAACTAGAGAGATTCCGTTCACTCCACCAAGACACCTTTTAATTATTTTCTATACTTTATGCAATTTAGTTGCGCTGCCAGATGTTTTATTCGATTCAACATGAATAATTTGGTTTTACTTTTGATTAATCACAGAGAATATTTGAGCCTACATGATTTATCCTGGTATATGCTTAGACAGTTTTTTATTATACTTATCAATACTATCTAGCATTTCAAATAAAGAGCTTTTTATACAACTTTCTAAGTGTAGTTTTTATTTCAAATGACAACTTGACGATATGGAAACTTTCTCGTTATTAAAGAGCTACTTCACTATTCTTTATGCAGCAGGACGAAAACTCGGAAGAAACTATCTCATTCAGTTCTTAACTGTCGGTAGTTCATCAGATTCTTATCTAGAAGATTAATCTGAACTACTTGCTACTCCTTGCTGGAAAGAAATTGCATTAGGAAATCGAGTACAACAGAGCTAGCTTTGGCTTATAATAAACCTACGATTTTGAGAAGGTTAGCTAAAGGCTAACCAGCAAGCAGTACTTGCCGTCTTTTGGCTGAGATACTGCGATTGCCTCGTTAGGGTTTCTCACCTCATTTACTTTCCTTAGTTATGATACAGTGTTAATGCTCTGACACTTTGCCTCCTCCCATTCAACACTTCAAGTATCGCTATTTTCATCGAAGGATTTGAATAAACCCCAATGCACCTACTTTCACATTAAGTGCCACTTAGCTCAAGTCAAATCTTATCCTATATAGCTCGTCAGCGTATGTAACCTTCGACCCTTCCTACAGATTGTCTTGAAAATGGAGAACGGATATCTCCATAATATTCAATTTAGTCTGGAGGTATGGAGTATGCTACCTCCTGTTTAAATTGCAATCTCCGTGAAGCGATATCCTTCCGTACCACTTGGGTTGATTTGAAGTAATGGCTAAGCTGATGATGCACTAACCACGTAGAGTTGTTATTGGCGTTTTTGTAGCAAGGATTTGCAACAGAGCTGACGATGATAGTGATTCAAACTGAACTATTGTCCCTTATCCACCGTTGACGTAAAGTTGCTGTCCTTTAGGATAGTTGCTGAATTTATCCTTGCCCTACTACTACTACTAGAGTTATGCAATGCTAAATTGTGAATTTAGTATGAAACCGAAGCAAAGACTAACTAAAAGATAAATAAAAGTACCTTGGATCACAGGAAATTATTGTAGTCTTTTTGAAGACGACAGGGAAACCAAACACGTCGCTAGGCGTTCTTTGAAGATTACTGTGAAAAGAATTCCATCAGAGATAAAAACCATCAAGAGTATAAGCGGTAGTAAATGGGAATTTACAGTTAAGCCCCTGCGATATCGAATATAGATCATGGAAGCAATTCTGGAGCAGGATCCGACGATTTATCATGTAAACAGTACATTTCCATGCGGCTATTAGGTTCTTGGTTACCAGTAAACGGTCCAAATCCAATGTATCTTTCTTTATTGTAAAACTTTCTAAGTGTAGCCTTTAGTACATTCAGTAGTTAGTTTTCAGAACTCTGCTTTTGAAGTTTGGGTAAAGATCTATAGGTCTTTGTTCCCTGTAGGTTAGCTAATTCAGTATGTGGAAAAAAACGTTTACACATTTGAGGCTTAGGATCGCCATTCAGTATGTTTGAATTTTCTGTATTGATGGATTATTGTTTGTTCCTGAAGGTTGCTGATCGACCAGTAAGCAAACTTATCCTAGAATTTCTATCTGTCCAAAGTTTTATTGTGGCTGTCTGTAGAAATTTAGTATGATCGAAAATTAACCGGATTCTTCAGCTCCCCAATGCCTTGTCGTCATTGCAATAAAAACGTGCGTTGGCCGACATTCTGCTCCTACTGGAAGATTTCTGAATAGTAAACCGCAGAAAGAAATACACTTACGAGTGCTAATAGGATATTCTGGGAAAGGTAAAAGATTTAGTGAGCGGTTAAAACTTACTTGACCTGACTACAGGGAAAGCCTAAGATTTACGACGAGTTATTCGGAAGTGAATGATTAAAAATTGAAGACTCATTGCATCCATGTACAGGTGTTGGATATGATAATGATATCTCATAAAGGTGTGAATTTACTACAGTGTTGTACGTACATGCGGTATGGTAATACTACCAGAGGCGATAAAAACACTTAAAGCTACACGAAGCAAATTAAATGTGCAAATCCTTGAAGGATTTAAGAAATCTCTTTGAGGATCTGGATTTGAACTTTTTGACTCTTACGCTGTTTGGGCACGTTGTTTCAGAGAAAGTTACCCATAAACGGTTGATATTTTTGCAGTATACTTCAAGCAGTTAGCTAGCTAGCTGAGATTTGAAATAGCGAGAAGATAAGTAAGTGAGCATTTTTCTTCCCTTTCGTCTTGTGTCGCAACTGAATACTTGATTGCATTGTCTTAGCTGACTCGAGCGTCCAGAGACTGTAAAAAATTTTCAACTTCCTCCCTTCCCTAGTTACTGGTATAAAGGATGCACGCAGTCGGTTTTTAGACTGAACATTTTGTGTCGCGAGTCTGTAGATTTATAGGCCATTAAATAAAGACTATTATGCCCCAACTTCCTCTTTACACATATCAATACAGTACTGGGACTTCTACTCCTTGTATTTCAGCAGTAAGTAGTTCCCGAAAGCACACCAACTCGACAGTCACATCCAATTCAAGCGTTCCTTAAACATTACATTGTATTTTTCCATGGCTGACTGCGGGGACGTGTCGTCCTCGATGTTGTAGGTCCTTACCAAGACGTTAAAGGTATTTTTCAATATGAAATTTGGTCAAAATACCTATTACTCTGTCTTTTCAAGTCAACCTTCCTCTGAAATACTGCATTGCTCATGCAGCCAAAGCGACTTAGCAATTGAAGACTTGTGGGACCGCTTCCTTCCTTTTCCCTCCTTGAACAATCGGATACATTAAACGAGTGTATGAGAACCAACCTTTTCCCGAGAGATACTACAGAATATTTGTTCCTAGGCTTTAATAGCTTCTATCTCATTCCTCTAGAGATAAATAGCATGAGTATTACAGATTGAATTTTTTCACTCTATTACACACTAGACGTTTGAACCATTTGCTGGTAATATCTTTTTAAAAAGTTGAACAAAAATAAGAACAAAAACTTTCTGATTTTCTTTCACCATTCAGGGAATTTATAGTTAAACTAGACCGATAAGCCCATATGGAATATGGAATACGGATAAACAGAACAGATTATTGACCTGTGGCACGGTGTGAGTGCTTGTAGGAGAATTTGATAAGTAAATCAATTTAATTAAAACTGTAGTAAGTACTTAAGAGGATTGAAGTTTGAAGAGAGGTATCCACTTCTCCTGATTTACTTATAAACTTTTCTTAGCGTCTCCTACATGTACTCACACAGAACCACACACTTGATTGAGGGCAATACTCTCGTCCCTTAATCCCCCGGAGAAGCCGCCAGAGTTATCCCCTGGAGTAGCCTCCTAGGCGAATAACAACCCTGACTGAACAACATTAGTTGAACCCTACCATGAACCCTGACTGAGCAAAATTAGTTGAACCCTAGTTGAACTCCACCTTCAACCCTGACTGAACAACCCTACACTGAACCCTAGTTAAACCCCACCTTGAACCCTAGTTGAACTCCATCTTGAACCCTAGTTGAACCCCAGCTTGAGCCTCACCTTAAAACCCTACCTTGAAACCTACCTACAACTCCACCTTGAACCCCACCTTGAACCTCACCTTAAATCCCACCTTAAACCCCATCTTGAACCCCACTGTAATCCTCACCGTAAACCCCACTTGACTCTGCGTAGGGGTCCTTGGACCCTTTTCGACGGACCATTAAGTACCCGCGCGCGGGCCCTTTATGTTGCATACATGCCCTTATACTCGTGATTTAAGTGTAATTTGTTGCATCATATGTCTATTTGAGTTAGTGTGCTCTTTGACCTCTTTTAAGGGCTCTTGAAGTACCCCTGGACCCTTTTTGTTACTTCCATTAGATTTTACGCTTGATTTCAGTGTGATTTGATGTATCATACGTCCCTAAACGGTCATTGACATCATAATCTCCTTTCCCCTGACCCTCCAGAAGGTCAAGGTCAGTTTGCTTATCAACTAATCGCTGGATATTGACATCCCATTTAAAACGACATATTGCACGTCGCAATCGGATTACGCGTTTAGGACACGTCTATTTAAGTTAGGAGACCTTTGACCCATTTTAGGGGCCTTTGTAGTACCTGTGGACCCTTTTTGATGCTTTCATTAGATTTTTCGTTTGATTTCAGTGTGATTTGATGCATCATTCGTCCCTAATCGTTCATAGACGTCGTAAACCCTATTCTCCTGACCCCCCTGAAGGTCTAGCTCAGTTAGCTTATCAACTAATCACTAGATATTAGCATTCCATTAAAAATGACGTATTGCAAGTCGAAATCGGATTACGCGTTTAGGAATGCATCGCGGTCATCCGGACGGACGGACGGACAAAGTGAAATCCGGAAAGTAAATTCAACTGCTTTTTATTATGGCGTGATTTTAATTTTGATCATCACCGCTTCAAATCTGTCCCTATTACTATTTTTTCTCGCCCAATATCAGCCAAAAGCTTTGCTTTAAAAACAGAATCACTGAAGATTCCTTGGCGCATCCATTAAAGTAACAGCTACATCTTTCTACACCACAAGACCAATTCATGAGAGATTTCTTCCTACCGACCCATAAAGAGGGTTTAAATATCAAAAAGCCAGAACCTAGGTTGGCCTGCTATTAACCTACACAATGAGCAGTGCAGTGTAGACTATCACCGCCCACAATTTTGTTACTTTCTCTCACCATCATCCATAATATTATCACTCCGACGCACGATGGTTTCAATCGTAAAATGAGATTTCATCGTATAACATGTAAAAATCGGGTTTCCACGGGGAGCTTAGTGAAACCCACCATAAAACAGAACGAAAAATCTTCTTTTCGCCAAAAAAAAAACTAGCTGCACAAGTTTGCACACTTTTGAGTTATGAGGTTTCAAAGTGCG
>JAQFZX010001552.1:0-28049 GCA_034682405.1 Hydroisotoma schaefferi | reverse complement strand
GATCGATCGTTCGTTCGCGAACGATCGAATTTGCGTTCATTTTCCGTTCCCGTTCGCGAACGGGTTTCACCTCTGCTCTGGAGTAAATACCCGGTTGTAAATGTACAGCCCATTTTATAGGGGAAAAGGTACAAAGGCACTTTCCCTAATGATCTCTTCTCTAGACCATTATTCCCTGTATAGGTAGAGAAGGGAAATCCCAATGATACTTGAGATGAGGATATATAAATTCCTATCCTATAGGCAGTTGTGGTTGGATAGATAATTATTATATTCATTAAGCAACTGGGCACCCGTTCAACCTCAGTTCAGGTTAGTTAGTTGAAAGAAGAATGGGGGGGGGAAGGGGGGGCAGGAAGAAAAGAGTCCAATTAAAATTAACTAAATCCAGATCCTCTTAAGGAAGCCATGGACTATCTAGAGTTGGGGGTATAGCCCTAGAGATATAATTATAATTAAGGGAAGCTGGATAGCTTAAATGTAGAAGGTAGAGAGGAATCACTTGGCTCTTCAATGGCTAATTGCCTGCCTCAAGGTACAAATACTGCAAATTAATTAATTATAATTACCATCTTTGCTTTTACTTTTATACTTTTAGTACGGAAGAGGCAGAATGAAGGGTACTTGGGAGAAGAACAAGTTACTTGGGCTAGATTGGGAGAAAGTTGTAGGGATTTTTGGATAAAGTTAAGGACTCTTTTGAGGCTTTTTCAACGAGGCTTAATTAAGGAAGAGATATAATTACGAAGGATAAAAATAAAAGTGTGCAGGAGAAATAGAGGAATTGAGGGAAAAGAATGAGGGATTTTGTTTTGGGAAATTGAATTTTGATCAGGTTTTGTTTTAAAGGAGAGTTTTACTATTTTGGGCTTTAATCGGTCGATTAAATGTTTTATTTGTTGCATACTTTCTGAGGTTTTATTGCGGTTTTGTGGGGCAAAGTTAAGGAAAAGTTAGAGTAACGATAATTGTAATGTTTAAGTATAGAAATGGCAAGAATCAAGCATGTTAACTTGTTTGACGTGAGTTATGTGTGTTTTTTTTAAATATATTATAAACGTAACTGGTTCGGCTGTAACGATTTCCAATTAATTGCATTAAAAATCAAGTACATTGCATAAAATGGGTGCTAGGTATAGAAAAGTATTTTGTTTAGGAGTATAAATATAAATATAAATGAAATTGTATGGATTCTTCCGTCTTTTGAATCCCTGTAAAGTTGGAAGACCCCAAGCGTCCAATCAAGGAGAGTACCTACCTACCCATGTCCAAAATACATGCAGGTTAGATAGGAACTTATGGGGTCCTAAAATAGATGGATGTAGGCCTTGTATGTATCACTCTCGGAAGGAGCGAAATAAACTGAAAGTGAGATACTTCTTGAAGTTTATTTTGCTTCAATTTGTGTAGTTTTTTTTTACTGTATTTCGTTTGGTGTATGAAAGCCTTGATAGTATGATGTTGTTGATGGGTGTTTTTTATCTATTTCCTCTGTGCTGAGATAAAGTTATAGGGAGAGAGAGAGTTGGGTAGTTAGTTAGTGAGTTAGTTAGTAGAGTTGGTCGGTGGTAATCAAGGGAAATTAAATTGGTGGAAAAAATCGGGATCCAATTAGAGAGAGGGACCTGCAGACCAGTTCCAGTTCTCTTCAATCATCCACCACCAACCATCATCATCATCCAATCTACCACCAACCTAGGCCCAGACCAATCTTACTAAAACGCTAAATCTAACAAACGACTCTGCCAGCTTCGGCCTAACTTTGATCGTCATATCTTCTATTATTACATTTAGGGTCTTCATAATATGCAATATCAATTTGTGTATTACTGCAACTACTACCACTTCTACTACTACTACTATTGCTACAAACTACTTATACGTTTACTTATACTACAGCCTCTTCTAACACTTTTTAGCTATACTCTTCATCACTGCAACTACTACCACTACTACTACTATTGCTACAAACTACTTATACGTTTACTTATACTACATCCTCTTCTAACACTTTTTAGCTCTACTACTCTACATCACTGCTACTACTACTACTACTACTACTACTACTATTGCTACAAACTACTTATACGTTTACTTATGCTACAGCCTCTTCAAACACTTTTTAGCTCTACTACTCCATATCACTGCTGCTACTACTACTACTACTACTGCTACTGCTACTACTGCTACTACTACTGCTGCTGCTGCTACTTATACTACTATGTACTTATACTTTTACTCCTACTACTACTACTGTTACTTTTACTTATACCGAATCACTACTATTCGCACACTGCTTGTTATTACAAAGATACTTCTGGCCATTGTGCCGTCAATTCTATTACTGGCATACCGCGGGCCGGGATCTTGTTACTCATTATTTCTGCACTTTGTACTGTCAAAAGAAAGGATCTAATGGTCTGACAAGGTATAACTACTTGGAGAAACTTCTATAAGATTATTAAGAAGGTGAAGCTTAGCGATATCTCATCAGGAGTAGGTATGCCTGACAAGTTCTCATATAAAGGGTGATGGTACGGTTTTTATAGGGTTATCTTTTCTGTAAGTAATTTCTAACTGATTAAAGAGAGAGGAAACGGATAGAAACGTAGTAGAATATGGGAAGAAGTACCTAATAACAAAATTAACAATAAGTTACGTAAGTTGAGAAGTTATTATTGGACATTGATAACTTTTCTTGTTAAAGGTTCTTTATTTATAATTTACCAGCTGCTACTACTGCCTTATGCAGCTTGTATAATGGCTGATGGCTTTAGTAAGCTAATTGGCAATTGGGCTTTTTTAAAAAGCTGCCTAATAGCGAAATCACATATTCCTTGAAAAATGTATATAAAATAATATTTCAATGAAAGGACAAAGATTTAAAGGAGAGACTTAAGGGTTTCTTTCAAGGTCCTTTGTCTCTCTTTAGGTTATGTTTGTACTGGCTTGTCGTCTTGTAAATGTGACTTAAAGGTTAAGACAACAGGGTACCACCAAACTCAAAGATAGAGACAGAACAAGGGTTTAAAACCTTGGTCCTCTCAGCTCTTTAAAGGAGGATATTGTTGAAAAAATACGACACAAGTTCCTTGATTTAGTACTATTGCAAATTGTTATTTTTTCTGCATTGAATCCTCCTAATGCATTTTATTAGGTTCTATTGTGCAGCAAGCAGGATTCGTGTTCTGTGAGTGGGTAGCTGGCTGCTGTGGCTAGGAAGGAAATTGCATAATGCGATGAATTGAGTTAGTTAGGTTGGCCAAGAGTGTTTCATTCCTTCATTTACACGACAATAAAAAGATGATTGTAATATATGGCCTTGTGATGAGGATGCGGTGATTTTATGCCATTGGAATTGGATGGGATCATCTCTTAAGCTGAATACTTTACTTTTCATTGGGTTAAAGTCAACTCGTTGCAACTTGCAATCAGGGAGCTTCTTTGTAGAATTCAATTTTAGTAAAAAAAACTTTGTGAAAAGGGAAGAAAAGTGGTTGGAGAAATGGAAACTAATGAGCTAATTGGAATTTGGTTGGAATGAAGGTCTGAGAATCTCATAGGAAGGGATAAAATGCTCTAAAACTGAGAAATATAGAATTCACTTTTTGATTGTACGGAACTGTGTCTTAAAATCGGAAAGGAAACACCCTAAACATTAATTTTTAGCCTGGGTTGTATTCTTGGAGTATAAGGTGGTTTTAAAAGATGATTTAATCAAAGGGGAATTTGGATCTTGATTATTTTTATTGGAATTTATACTCGTAGGGTCTTAGTAGCCTGTTTCATCTTCGATAATGATGATTGATAATTGTGAGTGATGACAAAATTAACTGGAAGAAATGGTTTGGATAAACTTACGGGAGACTGTCTCTTCCTAATCCAATTAAAGAGTAGAAGCTTAGCAAGATGGGTGTAAGTAGATTAGGGCGTGTGGTAATTCTAATGATTAATGGCTTTCTGATTAGTCTGCATCACCCTTTTTTATTTCTAATATGATTTTTTTTAAATATACCATTGTGAAAGATAGAGGTTTCGTGTCATAAAACTGTAGTGCAGTTGGTCATATCGTAATTGTAGAATGGACATGGTTGGTATATTAGAAACACTAATCTGATCTAAGGGTTGTTGTTACTATTAAAAGAGGGAATTGCGAAAGATTCGGTATTGCAAGAAAGCATTAGTAGAACTATCTATATCCCTCGTGTAGGATTTCTGCATAAAATTTCTTCGTAGAATTTGTTTAAAAAAATCTGAATACTTCTAAATGTACTGTCACCTTTACGTTTCTCTTTAACTCTCATGCATGCTAGGTGAGGTAGTAGACGCTCCTAGTAAGCCAGCTATGAAGAAGAATAAGGTAATGTAAAAGAGTCAAATGATATGGTAGTAGTAGTAAGTAGTAGTGTAATTAGCAGTAGTACAGAAGTAGTAAGTAGTAATGTAATTACCAATAGTACAGTAGTAGTAAGTAGTAAGTAGTAGTACCAGTAGTAGTAGTAGCAGTAGGTAGCAATATAGTAGAAGTAGTAGTAGTAGTAGTAATAGTATAGTAGTAGTAGTAGTAGTAGTAGCAGGTAGCAATATAGTAGTAGTAGTAGTAGTAGTAGTAGTAATAGTAGTAGTAGTAGCAGTAGGTAGCAATATAGTAGAAGTAGTAGTAGTAGTAATAGTAGTAGTAGTAGTAGTAGTAGTAGTAGTAGCAGGTAGCAATATAGTAGTAGTAGTAGTAGTAGTAGTAGTTTGTTAATAGTAGTAGTGGCAGTAGTAGGTAGTGAGTGTAAGGTGTAAAGGAGGATGGTTGGAGGAAGATGGTAAACAAGATAAAATTAACAAATGGCTCATTAGACTAATTGACTTTCGTTCCTTGGTATCTTCAACCTGCTCCCTCAAAAACTAAATTATTTCTATCCTCTTCTTTTTAATCTCCTTAGCTCGTAGTTCATATAAACCACGGAAGAATTGTACGGTATAGCAGTTAGGGTTGGTTATAGAACGAAAAAAGGGTTGTTGAAGTGTAGGAGCTTAATTTTACATTATAATTAGGAAAATAAAATATAACGAGGAGCAAGCTAGTCGTTTTATTTTTTGGGAAGTTTTATGGAGTACCGAATTGGCCAAACGTAATGTAACACTTTTTGGAAGTATATTTCAACCGGGTTTTAACATGCTAATTGGGTTTTACCTTTCCAAGGTTTTACTATTCCCAAGTTATGTTGAAGATGAAGTGGAAAGCTAAGTAGACTGAACCTTATATTGTGTTAAAGTATTAAATAGGTAAATGATCACATTCTACAAAAGATATAAACGTATTAATTATTTCCACTGAGCGTGTCTTCTTCTCTAGGAAGGGAAATGCTTAAAACTCTGCACAAACAGTACAGTTGACAACGGGATGGAATTAAATTTAGCATTCTGCATTGGATTTACATAGCCGTTGATTGAATTATAATTAGTGCAAGAAAATAGTAGTAGAAGTGACGTTATAGCAGTAGTAGTAAGTAATATAAGTAGTAGGAGCAATAGTACAGTAAATGCTGGAGGCTTCTCTAGATTCAGTTTATCTAATTAGAATGGAGGAGAGAGCGTGTTCCTCTCGTAATAATTGGAAGGCAGGGGCTCTTGTTCCCTCTTCTCCATTATTCAACCGAAATTAATTGCCAATTCCAAATCCCCATATTTAATTAGAGAGAAACAGAGACAAGACTTTAGAGAAGGGGCTCCTGGCTAGCCTTCCCTTCCGTTCAGAATAACCCGGTTTCCCTGTTTATGAGAGAAAGGACGGGAATAATGTCAACGGAAACATCAGGATATATGCTCGTGCCAAAAACAATTCCACTCAACTTAGTTCAACGGAAATGTTGATGATATTTTTGACCATTTTTAAAAGTTGCGACTTTGGACAGCAAAATATTTAATTTATGCATTAAAAAGTTATCAGGTAGGGAAGGCTAGATGAGCCCTTGTGCTTCGATGAAATTTATCCTGATCTCCCTTAGTTATTTCCTAGGAAAGTACTGTCATTTATGACCAAAACGAATTTACAATCCCGTAACAAGTGCACAAAATAAAGCAACAGCTTATTTTTTTAAATTATGCCATATAGAAAAGGTACGGACACGGTAGGATGCGGTAGGATGGTAATTCAACTTAGGGATAAACTATAGTAGGTGCAAGCCGTAAAACAATCAACGACATGTTTTATACGCATTTATATTATAGATTTCAATCCCCATCCATCCCAAGTAAGGATAGTGGATTATTATAACAATAATTAACAAGTTTTCTGGCAAGACCACCAGTTTAAAGTTGGAATATATTGTAGTAAAGTAAGGCGTTGTTTTGTAGTAATGGAGCACATAACGCAGATAGTTAAACGACAATTAATGTGTTTATTAAAGTTTATTAATTACTGTGGAATTGTAGATGTCATTTCCCTTTCAGCTGAGCATATAAAATCCACAATGCAGAATATTATTTAAAGTAGCGAATAAAAATGTGAATAATTTCTCGTGGTTTGAATAAAAAAATATAGGATTGATGTTGATTATTGTAACACCCAGATCTGTATGGTTGAATATTCTGGTTTTAAAATTCAATTAGATTAGATTCTTAATTAAATTATCCACACTTTCCGAAACTGCTGACACTGACACTGACACTAACACTTCGTTGTGGCAGATATGTATTTAATATGCGTGGAGCATCCTATTGAAATCCATGATATCAAGTAGGTACCTAATAGAAATGTGTGTGTGTGTGTGTCTCTATCGATTTTTCATAGTCCAAGAGACTGTTTTAGTTTAATTAATTCCCATAGCACAGAAGCTATATAAGTAAGATTTGGTTATGCTAGCTAAAGTAAGTTGTAGAAGGTTGGGTATAATACCCGTATAATATTATGATTTCCTCCTCCACGAACCGATTCCCTACCAATTTGCATACAAATCAAACATCTGCCAGTTCCATTGTTCAACTTTTAATGACCCTCCATCCTCCACTGGAGTTGTAGTGGTATAAATTATCATTTAAGTGGATTTGCATTGATCTATATGGCATGCTAACTTGATATTATGGAGTTTGTTAGGTGGAAGAGGCTGGATTGGGTTACTTGATGATATTAAGTCCTCCACTTTTGCTTATTATAACCAGCAAACTGCTTGAATAATTAGGGAATTAAAAATTCACCTTGACTTGTGCCAGCAACTTTAAAACATGAATGAGAGAAACCCTTCGCTTCGCGTTTATGCAAGTCGGTAAATGGTGTAATTTTACTTACTATATTTCCCATTTATCTGATGTATTTCGCCACTGTACTTGAATTCCGGAACCATTTTAGGAGAGTCTACTGTGACCGTGTGTTAGGAATTAGTTGAAATAATCTTATCTGTTGTTTTTATAAGGTTTCATTAAAAACTAAAAACATGAATGTAGAAATGTTTTAATGCAGAATTCACAGAAATTCCACCACATTCATTAACGCTAGATCTACTCACGCTGTATCTGTTGTGCTATAAAATAATGCTAATGTCCCATAATAAATAAAATGTTGTCAAACAATTAGATCAAAGAATTCCTCACTTCTGATATGCAACTTCCAAATTGCTGAGACAAATGAACCAACGATTATTCCCCTAAAATAGCATCGAAGTTGAAACTTTAGATTGCTTATTCAACAAAACCCTTATAAAAGTACAAATCTAGCATAATCTTAATGGATAAGCGGCCAATCGAGCAAAATAATAATTAATGAACGTAAGTTTGGTAACGGATTATTGGCAAATCCATTAAATGACTCGAGAGAAATCAAAACAAGGAGGGAGGAGGATTGGTTGGATTGCCAAATTGTAAATAACTTAACCTTGTTGTGTTGTGTAGACCAAGTTGGGTAATTTAAAGGGGGATGGGTCAATGTTGATGTCAAAATTGAAACAAGGAGAGGGAGGTTCTCCATCCGAATTTATAAATGGATTGGGTTATTAGAATAGTTGCGAAATTCCCATTAAATAGTTTCTGCATCGAGTTGTGTTATTTTTAAACTCGATTTGGAAATCCATTAAGTAAAAAAGGGATATTTTATTCAAAAGTTGGGTAAAGGGAACACAATTTTAGTTATATAAATTACTAATGTCCTTGTATAACTAATCCTCTTTCAAGTTTTGAGCTCTTTGCTGGTAATTTCCGTTTGCGTTTGGAAAGGAAATTGCTGTTTGTTTTCAACTGCACTTTGAACTGTATTCAGTGCAGGATAATTTTGGCAATTACTTCATGAGAATTTATATAATTTAATGCAGCTTATTAGACATAGTACTTTCTTGAAATTGAATTATACATTTCTATTCATATCTCTGCGTAAAATATTTCATGGATTCCGTAGAAATGTTTACGACTGACTGTGACTGTGCTGTATTTAATTTCCTAGCATTACGCAGAGCTAGCATTAAAACTGGGTAAGATAATTTGCTATAATTCAACTGGGAATCATTCCTTCCTGGGATATGAGCCAAGATAAAACAACAAAGGAGAATCTAATCAATCAGCAGCGGTAACTTGGCGGAATCACACGACGAATTGGCAGTTGGCATTTATACCCTTTTGCTTATAGAAATTATTACATTCTATAACATTCTATCTATAACAAATAAAATAACAAATTGAACTGGCAGTAATATCCCAGTCGGTTGGAGAGAGAAAGACCATTGTTCCTCCAGTAACGAGTAAATCTGCTAATTAGTTTTGTAATTAAAGCCCTCGTCTCATCCGGACTCCTCTACTCTAGGCCAATCTACTAATCATCAAGTAATCAACTAATGATGATGGAGATCTTGCAGACGAATCAAAATCAACCTTGATGAGTTCTGCTAGCCAAATCAGTCCTTAACTATCAAAGCATAACATACCTAGTAGTGGTAGTCCATAGGGAAAGTTACGCTGCTGCTAAAACTTCCTCAAACATTCCCACAGAATACTAAGTACTTTGTCAAATAAACTTTGCTATAATGTGTACTAGTGTTATGTAATGTGGATTGGATTCATTTCGCAGAGCACGGAATGCGGTTTTATTGAGTGGGTGTGGTTCTAATATTTTGTTTGATTGTATCGAATGTAGTTGATTATAAGGGACAATGAATAGAAGCGGAGTCAATGAGGAGGATTGTAGTGTATTGTACGAGGGAGGTAGCTAGTTAGTTGGTAATTTGTCTATTCACAGAGTAAATGGGAGTTAATTTTAAATAGCTAATTACTAATTGTTTGAGTAGACTGGAAATATGTGTAGCGTGGGATGATGGGATGGGATGGATTGCTGGGTGAAGTTTAGCTTAATCCTTTCTACACACTTTATCAATTAGGAAGGATTAACCTAAACTCTTTATTATAATTAGTGAACGAGGGTAATGTTAGTTCAATGGAAATTGTGTCAACTTTTGAAGAATTCTTTAAACTAGTAGTAGGAATATAACTCTGGTCTTTTTGTGCTTAGATTAATTAGTTTTGGAGCTAGTTTGACAGTATTTGCATCACTTGACGAATATCAACGTGGTTGTTGTAGTCGTATGCATAGTAGTAGTAGTAGCAGTAGAAGTAGTAGTATAAGTAGTCGTAGTAGTAGTATTAGTAAGGGTAGAAGTATTAGGAGCTTTAGAACTATACGCACTAGTAGGATAGCAGCAGTGCTAGTATAAATAGTAGTAGAAGTAGTAGTAGTAGTAGTAGTGGTAGTAGTAGTAGTAGTAGTAGTAGTAGTAGTAGAGGTACGTGAGAAGAAATGGATTGTGGTGGAGAATGACTGAAACGTAATGGGGAAGGGCAACCCCTACTTCGTGGCTTCGGGACCTTTTTATCTTAATGAATCAGATTCATTAACAAAAGGTCTCATTAAAACTACTCAAGTCTCGCAATACCTCTACTCTTTCTCCATACTCATTATATTATAAATAAAGTTTGAATTGTTCTCGGTCAAAGTCCAACATCCAACCTACACTTCATCATTAGAAGTATGATAATTAAGCTTTCCATCCAATACAGCACTCTCTTCCTAAAATTGTAAATATCCCCGTAGAAAACACTTCTGTCATCGATCCTTTATTGCAATTCAGCTATTAAATTAACTAAGACTCCACAAGTTCTTGAAATGCAAATTATTTCCAGTTAGGTTTTTAGTAAGGAAGAACAATAAAAAAACCTCATCACTAAACTGCATCCTTAAATAACTTTCTTACTATTAAAAATTAAACTCTTGCAGAAAACATAAGTATATTGTTCATAAGTATAACTTAAACCTGAATGAAATCAGGTCACTTTTTAATCCATTATCTTAATAATTCTGATCAAAAGATGAGGGGAAAAGTTATATTTTACATTAAGGGAATAACACTCCCTGTGCCGTTGTTTTTATCACAAGAGTACATCCATCTATCTATCTAGCAAAGATGAGATTACAAGTATCTCTCAGAGCTGTATATATATATTGTGGGTAAAAGGAGCTATGAAAAATCCTTGCAATAAGTAGTAAGAAAGATAGCAATATCCTTAAAAAAAATAAGAAGCTGGGAGAGTAGAAAAAAAAAGCTCTTTGGCTTATTCCCTCTGAGAAGGAAAGTGAGACTGATTGTGAGTGAGAAGCCAATCTTCTGAATTGCTTTTCATAATTCAACAGCAATCACTAAATTTATGGGCGTATCAAACGAAGTCTCTCCCCGCAAGCGAACCCTTAACTTATGAAGAGTAGTAAGGAGGAAGGTTGAAGGATCTCTGGATCATTTATAAGTTAAGTTACATAACTTCCGCAGATGCCAAAATTTGCCAAAACGGAAAAAGAAATAAACAAGGGCATGAAAAGTAGGTGCTTAAGGCCATTTATAGCCGCATGTGGATCCATAATGTAAGTTAGGAAGGTCTCGTTTCTAAATCATGTTTTACTCCCATTTTATAAACTACTTAAGTAAGTAAGACTCCAGCCAACTTTCTTTATGGAAAGATGATGAGGAACTTTTTTGGTTTATGGGGATGAAGAAGCTGGCTACTTTTTACAGATTATTGTTACCTATTTATTGTAGTTACCTTGTTAGTTCGGATTGTCAAGTGAGTGTGTTTGTATTTGTCAATAATACGATAACTTTTCTGATTATATCAATCAATTATTGATAAATGTGGGAGGGAAAGATCTATAGGACCTGTTTGTATTGTAATTTAAACGACTATTTGATGTAATTTTTGTAGAAATATCTTTTTTTTTCACTTTGATCACAAAATTTAGATTAATTTATCATCCTCATATTTAAAAAGCCAGTGTCCAGAAGATCGGGTAAACTTTCTTCGTGCTTCATTCCCTCTTGCCCTTTCTAATATTTACTCTTCACTTGAGTTTTTGTAGGTTAAATTTGTTATTTACTACCTACTATTCCTGCAATGCAAACCTGTTAGTAGATATATTATGCTTTCCCTGTACAAAGAAAGGTGCGTTCGTGTAAGGTCCTGACTAAAGGAGATAATGTAATGAGTTTAACTTTAAAAGTAATTTAACTGATGCACTATCGATCCCTTCTTTGTCCTCTCTGGCTAAAAGTTCTGGCTGTACTTTATTTAATTAAACTCCAGTCTCCCGTCTGGTGTAGATAGCTAGTGATATATTGGATTATATGGATTGTATCTAGTATGTTTAAATATATTGTAGGTTGTGGTATGGAGGTAGTGAGGGTTTGATTACTTTTTCCATTAGATTGGATTAGATTAGTCGAAGAAGGGCATCACCATCCGTCGGTGGATGAAGGGAATTGTTATTTAATTAAGTTAGCTATTCACACAGTAACATTATGCTTGTGATATTAAACGCAATCTTTGTCTATTGATGGATCTCAGAATAAGTGCCTCTTTTTATTAGTAACCCCGGATAGTAACCTTACTACTGAGCTGTACCTTTAAAGTTATCGTATAATCTTCTAAAATTGAATAGTAGTTCTTTATTTGTAGTATTCCCTTTAAATTGATGGTAAAATGTTTGAAAGTATCCTGCGTGAGTGGGAAACAACCCTTAATTTAATACTACCCCGGTGTACAATTCCTTAAATATATTGTAAAGTTAAGTAGGGCAGGGCAGGATTGGCGTCGAACTTTTTGGGTAGTTTAGTATGTAATCATGATACGCATTAGAATGATTAATCTTCAGCTAGCTAGTTGGTAGGTAGTTGGTCACCTTCTGCTGAGCTTTTATTAAATTTAATTAATTTACACTGTGGTCCATGACTTTTGGGTAGTGACTTTTATACACTGTGCATGGATGGATACGTATTGACTGTACAAATAAGGGTTAGGTTGATAGTTGTGTTGAGGACACTCTAGTAGTTATAATAGCTACAAGCACTAGCGTGCTTTTGTACAGTTCCAATAATTAAATAGAGTTTGTTCAAGAAATATCAGAAGGTATTAAGAAGCTTTTAGCAAATCTAATTAAAGTTTTGTTAGTTAATTTCCCAGAGTGAAGTCGAGTTTTAATCAACTTTAGGTAAATATTACAGTAAGGAAACTTGTAAGTTTCTTAATGACATTTTTAATGAAGAGAGTGAGAAGTTGGTATTTAGATAAATTAAGAAACTATTAATTGTAAATTGAGTTGCGAAGGCGCATTGCTAATTTAATGGGGTTAAGTTGATATAGAATTATTTTAGAGAGAAACGTTAGTTAATTGTGTTTAAAAGAATGGAAATTACTTTGTTTTTCTATAATAATTTAAATTGTAATAAAACATCTTATTTAACTTTACCAATTTCTCAACTATAAACTAAAATAATGTCTACTTTCAAACTTGAGTAATTTTTAGATTGTCCATCCGTAGGGTTAAAAACAGAAGGCACACCCACAGTTAGGCTCATTTATATTTATATCCATTTCCCTAGCTATTTTATATTATTTTTATGTTATGTTACAACCAATTCTCAACTATTTAGTAAAAGTAACCAGTTATGATATTTTTTAATTTTGCAAAAAGTAAATTAGTGTAACTGCAACATGGACCTTTGTGTTAATATTATTTAGATACATATTTTTCATCACTTAGTCTAATCCTACAGCGTAATCATAAAAGAGGCTGGAGCTCCCGAGTTTTAATCTATAAAGTAATAAAATAACTAAAAGGATAAAACTAAAAGCCGGCTAGGTCGTAAAATGAGGTAGAACACAAAATCGCACTTGTGATTAATTATTATTTGACTAAAGTAAAGAAACCTGTAGATTAGCAAAGGTTGCATGTACAGTGACTGTGACTAGTTAAAGTTGAGATCTAAATGAAAGATTAATGTCTTTGCAGCTTTAAAGTTGAAAGCGGTCTAGTATTTTAGTTAGAGTGGAGGAAGTTATCAAAATAAAGTGGTTTGCTTCACTTTGCATGTAGATACTTTCACCCTATCTTAGAAAAGGAAGGAGGATCGTAAAATTTTTGCAATTGTAGTTTAATTCATTCACACTTTGGTACAGACTAAGTAGCAACTTTGCTAGGTATTTAACTAGAAGTATGTAGTAATCAGATTGAGGTAATAATTTAAAGGTTATTTGGTACTTATTTAGCCGTAAATCTAATTGCGAAATTATGTACTCGGCTAAGTGGAGACGGGTAGGGAAATTTGGTATTGGGAATACGAAAAAAAAAAGGAACTTTTGATTTATTTGTTAAGTAAATCTACCCTGCAGATTATGATCCGTTTTTCCACACTTTTAAACCTTCACTTTGAGAACACAAATACCTCATATCTAATGTAGCATGTTGAAATTTTAAAACGTATATATTTTTGTAACGGTTGCATGGTATTAAATCTAGTACAAAATACTGAACGCAAAACCTCAAAATACAGCCCGGTTTGGTAAGAAAGAATTAACTTTAACATGTAATTTAATAGTGATAGGTCTACAGAGCATGTAGCCTGGGTCTACTTGACCTCATATTCCAAAGGGCTAATATTATTATGGTGATTGTAATACCAGCAGGAAATTAGGATAGACACGTTGGAGATTTTTATTTGCCTTTTCTTAAGTTGTTTTTAATATAAAAGGTAGTAAGATTTTGTTTTGAAATTTATATGAGCTCAGAAAGCAACGGAGGTTTAAGGTTTTACTTATTAAAGTTCTGACAAGAGCACAGAATCAAACCCACAAGGAACTTAAAGAGGGATCGAAGCTGGAAGCTGGAATCCATTCCATATGCGTCATTCATTTAATTCCTAATTAATTACCGAGGTTGTTTGTGATGTGAGTTACTGAAACCAATTAAAATTAAGCCATCCCAAGGGAGATTATATTCCATAGGGAAAGTTGATTTCTGCCCGGGATTACTCCTCCTTGCTAGAGGTAAATCGGTGGTAATATAATAGTAAGAGTATCCATCACATTAGACTTTATCAGTAGCCAAGAGGGATTTAATAAAGCGTTTATTTGATCTACATAGTAGCCCTATTACAGGATAATCTATCGTCCAACTAACCAGGAGTTCCCTCCTGACTGAGTCACCTTGCAATTTTACAGTATTAAATACGTAAAGGAACTTGATAAACCGTTGGCCTGGTATACAAGATGTATTCTTAATGGAAGTCTATCCCCTAAATTGAAAATATATTATTAACTAACAAGGTTAGCCCGAGCCACCCTGTATTTCACACAATTAAAAAGGGAATGATGGTGGTGGTGGCTGTTAATATCGCGGAATTGGGATTTGCACGCTCGTTTTAGCCTGAGCAAGGCACTTGGTCGATTTGACTTGTAAGGAAGGGAGCTTAGCTAGCAGTAGCATGGAGACAGGCAGGGTAGGAGAAATCAAAGTTAATTAAAGCTCAACCACAGCCTGCCAATAAAGCTTCGTCATAATAATATTCTGCTAGAAGTAGAAGGGAAGAGCAAACAGGAGGAAACCAAAGGTTGGTTAATTAACCCGTAATGAGTTGACATAATTAAACCCTCCCAGGCTCATCATTACTTCCTTATAGTTACAATTTACTTCCTTTCCTACATTTAATACTCTTTAATATTCAAGGTTAATAGTCTTAAGGATGGAATTAACAGGCTGTAGCTTAGGACTGGTGGTGGGATTGTGAGAATAAATTGGAGTTTGGGAGTTAGCATGACTTCAAGAAGGGTTTGGGGAAGAATTAGGAGTTATAGATTATTAGAATGTGAAAGGAACTCCACGACAAATTAAGAGGTAACTTTGCGAATTTTGCTCAAGTTTTGGTGACTTTTTCGCTTTCGGATTAAATGTAGTTAAGTGTAGGCCGAAATATTCTATTCTTATTCCTATTATTAGGTTAAAAATAAGTTTTCCTGTGGTATTTTTTAATATTTTATGTGAAAAATAATGGAAACTAAAGCACACCTAAAACCTGACTATTGTCCTCGATAAAAACTTCCCTTCCTTAGGCATAATTAACTACAGGCTGTATATAGTTAGTACCACCTTGTTCCAGTTCCTTATTTCATCATTCACAAGTAACACATAACGGAACAACTTGTGTAACTCACTTAGCCTAAATTCTGAAGTCAAGCTGGGATTTCATTAGTAAATCCGGAATGGTAATTACATTTGGTGTAGAATATGAACTGTTTAATCAGTCCTGGAGGGGTTTTCTATGCTTTTCATGAGTCAGGTTTACTCTTTCTTCTATAGGGTATTATTATTCCTAGTACTACTACTATATAATGAGGATCATTTACTGAATAATACACGAGGGGGTTGGTGGTAAATTGGCATTTTATTAGGAGCTTCATTAGATTTATCTCATAAAGGTATCTTTTTGCACTGATGAATGAATAGGGAGCTGGAAGGGGAACGGAAGAATGGGAAATCAAATTTGCACAAGTGGTCTATAACTTTATATGAACTACTGTGACTGTATTTAAAGGATTTAAGTCCCCTCGAATAATACTTTTCAATAGTAACCCCTCCTGCTTGAAATATCGGGTCTGTGTAAACTCCTAAAATTAAATAGTAGCTCTGTGAATAGGTCATTAAAATGGACCCTCAAGTCCCGTTCAATTGAACAGTAGCCCGGGTTTTAAAGTGGTAGTTGAAAATTTAATGTACCGTTGTTTGTAGAATGTACGGTTTTAGGAAACGGATTTAACCAGAACGGAGTTAACTGGGCATAAATAGTGCAAATTAAAACTTGACTTTTAGGTTTAATATCCAGAATCAGAGTCAATACTGACTGGGTAAGTAAGAGAAGGGCTGAGATGAAATGAAGGATAGAAGTAGGTTAGCTTCTGTTAGATATGGATTAACCAGAGTTTCTATAACTTGGGAATTACAACCTTGGTTTTATTACTACAGGGTTTTAAAAGGTTATTATACGGGTTCAAAATTCAAAATGCTTTAATAAGTGAGTTTAAAATATCAGGAATTATGGTCATTTAAGCTTTGAAGAAGCATTTATTCATAGTTTATTCCTTTCAAGATGATTTTGAATAGAGTTGTATACTTTTATTGAGTTTTACTGACAATCTGGTAGAAATGTAATTTTTAATTCCGCTTAATATTTATTTGACAAAGTTAATTATTACCTGGAAGACTAACAGATACAATAAAATGCCAATCGGAATAAATAGCGAAGATAGTAAATAAATGCAGAGTAGGAGATTCCTGCACTTCAACTTGATATACATTGTTTTGCTAAAAGTTGTGAGAAAGTACTAAAAATTCATATTCTTCCCTATATGTGTAAAATAATATAGAGAAAAGCTAGTTGGGACTGTGCAGAGTTTGATCTGTTTGTTGGTGAAGCTCTCGCTCGCAAATTAATAAGCCTGTAAAACCCTCGCTAACTAACTAACTATGGAAGCAGCCCGACCGCGACCACCAATAACTAATCAAGCTAAAGTGAAGTAAAAGAAGGGCCAAGTTTCTCCAAATGAAGTTCCAACCAACCACAACTCTCCTGGCTTAATTAAAACGGGCCAAAAATTAATAAATAAAGTCTGATTAAACGCTTCATTATTTACACAATGAAGGAAGGAAGATGATGATGAGGAGGTTTTGACTTATACATTGATCCTAGCCATTTTATACATGTTTTATTTTATCTTAATCAAATTCTCAATGCTTTCTGGGAATCCTTCTTTATACATGATGGATGATAGTGTAATCAATGTTTACTCATTACAACACTAAATTCACTACAATACGAGTATTATATTATACCCCTCCGGCTTTTATCTTTATTAGCAATCAATGCTTCACCAATTTTAAGCGCTGCTCAAGAAAATTAAGCAAGGATCAACTCCTTTTTTATTTAATGGAAAGTTAATTAAAGGGTGGTTTATGGAAGTCTAGTTCTAGTACAAAAACACTAGAAAGTTGGAGTTTATTCGTTTTACAGGAATAAGGATAGTTAGGTAAAATCAAACCGTTAGCAAGCATGGGAGATAGAAAGTAGGAAGGGAAGAAACAAGCAATTCAAGAGTAGAAATTAGAATAAAGTTCTTGAAAAAAACTTAGATTTAGGTTCAGATTTAGATTTTTTTACGCGATTTTAGTAGCAACTACCCATATACATTAGCGGAGTATTTCAAGCACCCATTAGCATACGTTAAGGTGCTATGCATTTCCGTTCCCTATAAACAATTTTATCATCATTAAAATCTCCAGCTTAGTAAGTTGGCTTAGGCGGAGTTGTAGGGTTATTATTTTTAGTTATTAGGTTGAGCGTTCGGCAAGAGATTCTAATTAAAAGGGTGAGTAGTGAATGTTTAATGATTTATAGGCTAATTTAATTTAAGTCCAAGACGTGTAGGTAGGTAGGCAGGGACTAGGAACTGTTTAATATTATTCGTTCCAGCATAGATTAGAATAGAGACTACCCAGAAAGAGGTTAGATTGTTGGATGTTCACTGACCAGGTGTTTCTGACGTTGATATTTAGATGAATTACACGCGAGAAGAGGCTATGCTTGTTATAAATAATGTATTAAGGCTGAACCTGCCTACCATCCAGGCTAGACTACCTGACTCGGGGTAGGAGATTTATTACCATTTTAATTATAATTATAGAACAATGCGGACAACGGATGGATAAAGGCTATCAATCTTTGAGACTTGTTCAATTTGAATAAAAATAATTTGCCTGATTTACCATGCTTTCGATCCTTGTTTTATTGGAAGCTTCAATAACACATTTAATGTTGGTGAGAATGGGATTCGTAGAAGTAGAAGAAAGTTACATGCAAGGAATTCGGGAAAAGCCTCTTTTTTAAACTGAGAAACTGAATAAAAGTGGTTTTTCAACCTTAAACATGTTCGGCAGTGTTGATTACATATGCACTTAAAGTAAGATAAATTGCGAATAAGCATGACATTACAGGGTTTAAGAATTGCATGCAGAAATCTACCTAGAATTGGGGCGATCGTTTGGGTTTTTAGAGGACATGTAGATTTTAAAGTTTTAAACGGACAAGGTATGGATTTTGAGCTACCAAATGTAGTTTTAATATTTCACAAGAAGAATTATAAATTAGACTAATATCGATAACAGTCACAGTGGCAGTAGTAGTGGTAGAGAGACAGACGGTAGTCCGATAAATTATTCACGCTGAGAATAGAAACATTCGCTGAATTAAGGAAAGTTTGATGTGTAGTGGTGAATTTTGGGTGGGAAACTGTGCAGTATTAGCTAAAGATAATGTTACTACCCGGGTATTGGTAATTATTTCAGAATGAAATAGGATAAATAATAAAGGGATAATTTAATCAAATCAATCCGTCCAGAAGGGTGGATTCAGGTAGGGAGGTTTTGTTTGGTATTATATTATTGATGGTGCAATGATAGCTTCTATTCACATGCATAAATAAATGTATAGGATAAGCAGGGGTACGTGTGGAAAAGGGGTATTAATTTAATCAACGTTTATTATTAGTTGAAAAAGTTTCTACTAAAGTAAAGTCGTAGGAAATGGCTAGTTTGAAGTTCGACTTTTGTAAATGTTTATTTACTGCTTAATTAAAGCAATTGTAGATGACATCTTACCTCCCAAAAATAAATTAGCATACGCTAAACTTGTATTCTATGAGCTTAAAAAGAGCTTTTTCTGCAATTAATTACTACGAGCGTAGTTTATACTCTGCATACAATTTATTAACGTAACAAACCGAGGCGTATACTCGTCCCTAAAGATCCCATAACTGTGTGAATATGTAATGTATTATTTATTATTGGCAGTTTTTATATTAAATTGGGGAATCCACTTGTAAAAAGAAATCATGCATGATCCTCCAGGTGTCCAGAGAGTTTGGGATTGAAATAATAATAAATGAATGTAAAAGAATGAGCCGCATCCTCCAGGTTTACTAACATTGAAAATTGAAAGCTAATACCGCACGTACCCCATTGGTAGAAGTAGCAGTATTTGTAAGTAAAGTAAGGACAGGACAAGGACAAGAGGATTTTGGGAGCAGCGGGGATGAAAAAGTCGTGCATAATTGTAATAGGGTTGTGTGTTATGTGCCAAGTCGGCCTTTTTTAACAAATTCCACAATCTAACAACTCAACTTGGTAAATAATAATAAATAAATGGATAGATAGAGATACAGAAAGTATTATGCAAAGGGGTATTCCATCCACAGACAATCAGTAACAAGCAACAAAGGATTGCGTCTGCTATGCAGGCAGGATTAGGGAGGAAAAAACGCTATTGATTCTAGCCAAACGTATGAGTCACGTCATGCCTTGAGTGAGTAAAAAGTCAGAAATGTCATGACCCATTGTGGTTGGCGATGATTGGGTAAGTTTTATTGGATGGAATTTATTCACAGGTGGAGAAAAAATTATTAGATGCATTATGCATTCGAAAGAATAATTATTTAATTCAAAATGGAAACTTTTGTCACCGAGAAAGTCCTCAAAAACCTGAGATAATGTGGGGGGTTCTTTAGAGGATGGAATGAATCGTTTTTGTAGGATGTTCCAAGGGTTAAAAAGCCACGAAGTAGACTTTCTTACCTGAAAACAACAGAATAAAATAACAATTTGTTAGATCTTTTGTTAGATTTTAAAATATTAATTACGTTTAAGTCTTTTCTATTAAGATAAGATACAAGAAAAAGTGAATTGAAGCTATTTATCGCGTTAATTGTGGAGGAAAAGAGCTTGTATTTTTCTATGCAAGACTGACTGTGTATGCGTTTGGTTTAGTTGCTGGGATTTGGGATTTGTGTTGTAAATCTGGCCGTTCTTTATGTTAAAAAGTGGTACATGTTTGTGTTTTGCTTTGCTGAAGGTTTTGAGTTCCATTATTTTGTCCACTACGTGAGATTTCTCTAATTGCAACCGGAAGTCTCCAGCCGAGTGGTTTAAAATTGAGAATGGACCGAGCAGTCTTTCCCCCTTGATTGTACTACAACTACATAGGGTTTGCTCAGGATTTCGTTCCACTTTAGTTTTTTCCCCTTCATCCCTAACACTCCAAGCGATTAGGTATATATATATCCCATACTAAAGTAGAACCATGTAGGATTAGAAACGAGGCTTTTAAAAACCTTTTAAGCATAAAATCAAGGATAAAAAAATGAGACTAAATCCCACGTTTGATGAGGTTGTATGCTTTTCTGGGGGGGATTCATTCCAGTTTAACAAAGATCCCGAAACCGGGTAGTGAATACCCGGTAGATATTTACACCTTGGAACAAACTGCAAGCTCAAGATAAGAACGGCGGAGTAAAGGGGACTGCGGTTTAAAGACGGGACTACAAGCTATTTAAGCGGTAGTAAGTTATTTGACAGTTGGTTACGTTTTTTGTGTGGGGGTGAAAAATGGAATTAATGACTGTGACAAAAGACACGTAGCCCCGTAATTACTCCGTGTATTCATACCTGCCTTCTCGACCAGCTAAATTGTGCTTTAACTAAATAACATCCCTTGCAATTGCACCGGAGCTCACTATTTATCCTGTAAAATTGTACTATTTAAGTGTAGAGTGGAAGTAGGGAAATGTACCTTTTAATTTAAGAGACGACCGACTACACTACTGACTGTAGCACTGCACTGGCCAGGCAGTAGTTATTTAGCTTTTTCACATCCATATAATTAGACCTTGGTTAGTAATTATGGGGAAGTATAGAGAATAAAGTATCGTTTATGGGGATTTTTTCACTTTTAAAGTGCACTTTTATTCACACATTCATTTATTTATGACCTTATTTTGAAAATACCGTTGGTATATTAGAGAATTGCGCCTGGCCGAAAAATGACCCCTATTGAATAATATCTCTGTAAGTGGAGGAAAACTGGATCCCTGGAACCACCGTAATTAAATAGTACACCGGGTTTCTATTGATTTAACAAACTGACATGTATCCTGAATAAGTTTGATGATTTTTTTTTATATAAATGAATCCAAAGTTTCTGAAAGGATGTATGCTATTTTAATGTTGAGTTTCTGCAGAAGTAATATCAAATAAGGATTTCCAGTTTCCAGTTCTAGGGTTAATGCATGCATCCGATTTATTTTTCTTTGTAGGTAGAGATAGCGCTGAGTGGATTTTTTTTGGAATGAAAGTGTAAAATGTAGACCGGATAAGGATATAAAAAAAGGTAGTAGTAGTTGTAACGAAGAACAGAAGAACTGCCGGCCGATTAACTCAACGCTTTAAACTATTGATGACCGCGTTGAGTTTGAGGTTTTAACAATTTGTCTGGATCCTTTTTGCCAGAATTCACCACACCGTATATTATATTATGTTATCTAGTTTCTAGTATGTGTTAAAGTTAGAGTTGGCAGGTCTAAAGTGGGGGATTTTTTTTGGAACTTTTATAGCTTACTTAGTCAAAGAAGACTAAACTTTCATTGTAGGTAAAGTGGATTCCCGTGGATAACCCTCTTTTATCTACAATATAATAGCAAGATGCTCTGATAATAACCCTGTTCGGATTAAAAATCCTGGCATTCATTCCAACATTTATTACAATCAGTTATACTCCGCGCAAACTACCTCTTAGTGTACTACCAGTTCATGTATCTTAAAATGCATAATTTAAGTTTGAATTTCTGAGAGCTCTCTGAGAGTTCTAGCTGTTAAATTTATAAAAACAAGTTGCCAATTCTTTCTTCGTTTTGTTTTTTTGAAGCGTATGTATGATAAGCTTTAGCAAAATGTATAATCCGCGTGAGGAAAACTGTGAATACCTTTAATTTAATTACTATACATGCCGCGGTAACCAAAGGAGAAGTTAGGATGTTAAGTGACCGAGAGTCTGGATTATAAAACCTAAACGATTATAAAGATTGGATAGGAAATCCATTCAAGTTCAGTAGTTCCATTTTACCGATTAAAGCTACAGAGCATCCCCTTTGAATAAAGTGAATGGTTAGCTACCTTTTTGGTGCATTTTTACAAATAAAAAATGTATTATGGCAATACCTACTCATTGTCAGCCAACCGACCGGAGTTCCCGTGTACTTTTTTTTTATAGCTTGAGGTGTTTTTTTAGTAATATTTTATTTTACTCTTCTTTTTCTCTGCGTATTAATTTTTAGTATATAGGTAGTACTCTTTGGTCTTGTTGAGCTTTTTTTGATGGTTAAAGGTTTACTAGGAAGGTTTTTAAAGGTTAAGAAAACTGGGAAGAGATGTTTAAAAACTGAATGCGAAATTATCTCAAACATTTATTAAAATTTAATAGGAAATGTAAAGCTTTAATTATACAGGGTGAGATAGGGTATGATAAAATCTAATTTTTTACACATGATAAAATAACAATTCCGTAAATTGTAAAACATTTTAAAAGTGTTTGAAAAAATCAACCAAACTGAGGAGGTATTTTTATTCTAATAAAACCATAAGATTAAGCGGAATAAGTTGGAATCAGATTAAGCTTGAGTGTTTATTAATCAATCACCTAGTTAAGGAAAGCTTTTAATGAATGCTTTAAAAAATACTGAAATTTAGTAGTTTGGCTATTAAAAGTTTTTGATATTTTGCTAAATATTTCTTGATTTGTTGGATAAAAGTCGGATATTAGTTTTATGGTTAAAAGTAATTGATATACGAAGAAGAATAGATATCAAACACCAACCGTTTTTATTTAGTAATGGTATATTTAGTTATTTAACTAAGAAAGAACGGATTTTTACTAACAGAAAAGCCTGAATCTCCATTAAAATTTAATTAGTTAAGTTGGTTATTTTCTAAAAAAAATCAACATTAGCTCTTCCAATACTACTCCCTTGATAAAGATCGCTGAGAATAAGAAAGGATAATTATAACTAAGCGCAAGAATTTCTTGACTATCCGAACTTCAACATGGAATTCCATTCTTTATTACTAACACGGTTAAAACTTTCAGTTCTAATTGTAATTCCATTGTAATTTTTTAGCTGAGGAGAAAAAAAAATAGCCAATTAAATCAGCAAACTTTGTCTGCTTATCCTTAACGTTTTTATTTACCTGGAAGAATAAGCAAGGTTAGTGTTAGTGTTCAGTGTGGGGAAATTAACAAGGATTTGTACTTTTTAGGAAAAAAATAATTAGTACATCATTAAATTTTATTGCTTTTTATTTTTAAGTAAGAAGGGAACTTCTGTGGTAGTTAAAAAAAGCAAGAAAAATGCAAATAGTTCAAAGTTGATGTGAGGAAATACAAAGTAGTAAAATAAAACTGGTTGAGATAGGTAAGTTTTTTTTTCTTTTAGATTTTAGAACGATAAACTAGAAGAAATGATAGAAAAAATGATACTTATAATTTGCAAGGAACAACAGTTGTTACTTTAGCTTTCGTTTGTAGTGTTTTTATGTGTTAAAAACCTTGTATTTTTTATGTTCAGGATCCATACATTCTTAGCAATCATTCAAGACAGCTCTGCGCTACATGGTATTTTATATTGTGTTGTTTTACTTTATATAGATGTAGAGTATAGTGGTCGAGTTGTTTTAATTACTCCTATCTTCAACCTCATCTTTCGCAGAAGGAGAAGGATAGAAAGATATTTAACTGACAAAGTATAGTAATCTACAAAGGAGTTCAAAGGTTAATTGGTTTTGGAATTTGATTTATTTGTTTAGAGAATGATACTTTAAAACGTAAAATGCTCCTCGGAATTTAGTTCCTAAATCTAATGCTCGGAATTGAAAGTTAAGTTTTCGTGACAGGTTAAATAAAAACTCATTGGAGAAATGTAAATAATAAATTTGATAAATTAACGCTTATAAAATCAAGGTTTTTTCCTTCCCAAATCAGATTATCCCCACTCACTCGGTTCTGCTCCTTGAGCCGAGGTATTGTTTTTTAATTATTTTGCGAATTGTTTTGTCGACTACCAACTTGGGTGGCATTTAAAGAGTTTTTTTTTATACTTTGAGTAAATTCCTATTCCACTGCAATAGTACAATCTATTGATTGTATTATATTCCGGAACAAAATGTTTGCATGCAGCAGCGTTAGCGTTAGCATCATGCCTGGGAGAAACCAAGGTGGATTTTAATACACCCTACTGGCTGTAAAAATAATTAAATTATATCGTACAAGTTTGTTAATTAAGATTACTATTTACTAATTAGCAAATGGTAATTAAAACCCCGCCTCATCCGCAGTTCGCCTGAGTTAATGAAAAATGTGTTTAATTTCCCTACTCTCTCTGTTCCATCTTCCTAAGCTCTTTTATTACTTTCTTTGGAATCCTCTTACACTACTTTAATTGAGACTGGCTATGCTATGCTATTATTTTTATACGAGCTTTTTAACACTCACTGCTCATTTATTAATAACAAAAGTTATACAGCAGTATGCATACTTTTTGTAGAGACGAGGATAAAGTATAAATATTCAAGTCTCACTTCCCGGATTTAATTAGAAATTCAGGACTGAGCTCTAATTAACACTATAACCATTTTACTCATTTTTATTGTACTTTCTCAGTTTTTCTGTATGAATATTATCATTATTTAGAGGTTTTTTTTAATTCTGTAAAAATTCAAAATGCGAATATTTCATGGTTAACAAAATTATACATATTGGGTAGGTTATTGTATTCTATACATATTCTGTGTTGAGATATGCGGCCTAATATTTATATAACTTTCTTGTTTTGCTGTAAGACTCTTAAGAATTGAGCCTCTTTAGATTAAAAAAGAGCATATAAATCGACAGAATTGTATAGTAGCCCTGGTTGTATTTCAGGGATACCTGGGAAGTTAAGAAGGAAATTCAGGAAGATGGGAGGAAAAAAGCAAATGAATTAATTTGGTGCATTCCTTATGTGTAGTTCTTGCATGTGTATATTTTAACTCTTTGGTTTACAATGATAAAATGAGGAAAATCTTAATCATCAACTTGGAGATCTTGGACAGGATTGGATTATTCTTGGATATATTTTTAAAAGTGTGTAGATAAAGGAGCCTAAACCAATTCAAACTCTGTTAGTTTATTAGACTAAAATATGATGAGGAATAACGAGTTGGGTTAGTAATAAAAATAAATAAAAGGTTTGTACGATAGTAAGAGAGTTTATATTATGTGGGAGAGCTTTTAGAGTTCTGAAAAGTGGATTTAATAGTAAATTATCGTCTGTAGGTGGAGAATAAGGAGTAATAATGAGAAAGAATCAAGCAAATCCATCAAGAGTTAATCTAATCTCAATTATCTCTGACTTTTCAATTACCAATTTAATTTGTATTTCTACTTTATACTTTCTTCTATAATAAATAATAATCTACTAGGTATAACTACTGCTACTAAAAATAGCTAGAAAGATGGAAGGAAGAATCTAATGAAATTAAATGAATCCCTTTATAATTTTATTCCACGTACATACACCATAGTATAGGATATGTAGACTAGCTCCTGCCTACAGCTACAGCAAGCTCAAGAGCTTGATATTTACTAAAAACTACCTACTACTATTACCATATTTCCCGAAATAATGCCCCTGTGGAACTGTAAAAATTGGAAATTCTATCAACATGGACAAGATAGGGCCAATTCCTAATTTTAACATGGAAAGGTAGTGGGGCATTGTATCGGGGGGGGGGATTATTTCTTTGGGGTCATTATTTCCGGAAATACGGTATTAATAAAGTATAATTCTTTAACTCTCTGCTCCGTTCCGTAATATATATTTTCCTATACTTAACTTAGGAGGAAGAATCGAATCTATTGCAACGCTGGAATTATATACAGACTTCCAATTCATTTACAGTGGCATTAAACCAAAAAAAGTAAAACTTTTAAAGTATTATTTTTAATTTCTTAACCATAAAAATAGTAATATTTGTGTTTTCGATAATTTAACGCCTACTTAATTGTCCTAAAAGTGACTCTTTGCGTATTTAAGGATTGGAGTTAAGTCTATAATTTAAAATTTTATGGATGAAGAAGTTCTAATTTTATCGTCAACTAAACACACTACTAGTCATAGCCTTTTGATTGTAACATACAAAGGTTTTTTAAATGTTCTGTTTCCTCATATTTTTTAAATTACTCTTAGAATTAAAGACAATTATTGGAATAATAATTAAAGTTAAATTAATTTACGGTTCTTTTTGTGGTTTGAGACGGAATAGTAATTAAGTAGTTTAATCTACTCTTGCATACCATGATAATAATATAATACTGGTGGTTTAGGTGGTTAGAAGAGACTATCATTCCGTAGAAAAGCATAAGATTAGTTCGATCTAAAATACCCTTCCTTATGCATGGAATGGATCTGTTATAAGTTAACTAGTATAAGTAGTAGTCATATTACGTTGCGTTGGTTTGACTTTATTACCAAGAGTTAGTTAGTTAGTTGAGGGGGGATTGGATGATTGGAATTAGTCAAGCTCGTTAAGCTCCATTCATTTGTTGTGTGTGGTTAATTTAAAATTTAATTAAATCCTTCTTCTTCTTCAGCACCAGAACAACAGCCCAGAGCCCAGCTAAAGCTAGAGCTAGAGACATACAATACTTACATGTAGTAGTCATTGTATTATGTATTATACAACCCTCCCGTCCATCTCTTCCCTTTCTTAATTAAATGGCTGGAATGATCGTGTGTAGAGTGCTAGATTACTTTTTGCATATAAGCTTGAAGGAGATGGGCAGGACTGCCGTACATTTCTTATAGTACAAGTCTGGTTTATAAAATCCTTGCTTTTAATGTTGTAATGTATTGAAAAACATAATTATCATTAAAGCTGGGCTGAATTTGCTTAGCAGAAACATAGTTAACATGGATTTATTTTGTCATTATTATTTTTATAACTTATGGCTACCGTTCAAGATTTTAAGTATGAGTGATTCCAGTTTTTTAATTGATTGCGGTGGACATTAAGACCAACCGAAGTGGCCAATTATTTAGCTCTATAATTTTCCCCACTTTGATACTAATGATGATCAAGATTAGGCCATGGAGGAGGATAAATAACCACACGGGGAATTATGCTTATGTAAGAAAGGAAGGGGTAGGTAGATAGGATGGGAAAGTTCTACCATAAAGATCCTGTGGTATCAAAATTAGTTACAGTTTTTATTTATGTTTTAAGCTTACTGTGCTTATAATGAATTCATTTAAATTAATCATGAATGAGTAATGAATGCTGAATTTTAAATAATGATGCTATTAGAATTAGATGCAAGTACTGATGACTTATGTGGATAATAAAACAATAAAATTGCTCATCCGTTCCATCACGAAGCAAATAAGAGAAGGAATGAATAATAAATAAATAACTAAAGCTTCCTTTGGTCAATGAAGATGATACTTGTTTAGATAGATTGAGATTGAGATAGGAAGATAGAAAGATTGGGGAAAATAAAAAGGAAGGATAATTTATAATCCAATTTATTTAAAACAAAGGGTAGAGCTAGCCGAACTGATTAGATGGTTTCTAAATCGTTACTGGATTGGATTATAATAGAGTTTTTTTTATTGGATAAATTATTTAACTGAAGGTCTCACTGACTGTGGAACTGTTGTGAGAGAAGCAGTAGTAGTAGTAGTAGTGGTGGTAGTAGAAGTAGTAGTAGTAGTAGTGGTAGTAGTAGAAGTAGTAGTAGTAGTAGTAGTAGTAGAAGTAGTAGTAGTAGTAGTGGTAGTAGTAGTAGTAG
>JAQFZX010001551.1:0-28058 GCA_034682405.1 Hydroisotoma schaefferi | reverse complement strand
TTGGTGGCCAACGACTTAGTGGCAAATGGACTTGGTGGCCAAAAAAATATTATAGCATTTTTTGCTCAAAAAAGGCTGGCATTTTAATTGTATACCTCAATCCGAATTTCCTATCATTCATCAGCACTATTAATTAAGGAACACATAGAATTTCCCCGTACATTGCAGTTTTGAAAAGAAAATCTCAATGAATGAAAACTCTTTCCATTCATTATCTCTTCATTATCCTGTGCTCTCTTTACCTTTTGCTTGGCTTTACAAGGAGCTTTCCGGTTTACCTTTTTATCAAATTTAAAAACTCTAAAGAATACACCCCTTAACTTTTGTAAAGGCTATTATATCTTCATGTAAAGAAATTAAACTCTTATTAACTATCTTTATTTCAAATATCATTTATGTCCAAATATATTCGTAGTTTTTTTTATTTAACGCTATTAAAAGCTTTAAAATATTGAATGACAAAATTATACAAAGATCTTTTGTATCGTGCTCGGAGGTTAACTTTGACTAAAGTACTGGAATTGAACTTATACTTTAATTAAACACTAATAATATAATCTGTACATTTAAATTTAACGAAAAACTATTTAAAAGAGTCGGTTAAAGGGTCAGTTTATTTTATCCAGATTTTTTTAACATGCAGCTGTAAAGAAAAGCTTGGCCAAATAGACCAGCTTTCCAACTTTTTTTATTTTATTTTCATATTTTCAGAAAAAAAAGCCTCTTAAATAGCACACTTTTAAAATTGTTTTGCCACCAAGTCGTTTGCCACCACGTCGCTGGCCACCAAGGCCGGCACCCGAGGCATGTGGAATTATACCGGGGGGGGGGGGAGTTAATTCGGGAAATACGATAATTTAATAACACAGTTCTATAGAAATCGACCTTCCTAAAAGAATATCAATGTCAAAAGCCCTTCATATGACTTTCCTGCTAAAACGAGCCATGAAACCTTTTTTAAATGTTAGAAAAGTGTAAAGTTTCCAAAGAGAAGTGTCAAAAAGTGGTTTAAAATGCTAGCAAGCTCTAGTATTTTTTCCCCGAAAGGAAATCTATGACAGAAACCTTTTTAGGTGGGTGCAGGACGAACGGGCATACGTCTACGTAGAAACAGAGAATTATTGCAAAAAGTAGCAAACGCAGATCCCCAATGGATGCATTTCAGTTGAGGATAGACACATGCAGGCGTTAGTGGAGTCAGGCATATGGCCGGGAGGCAACAACCTCCGTAGGATGGCCAAAATTATACCAAACTTGTCCCCACAACATGACGAAATTAAAACTCCAAAGACGTACAGTTAGAGAACCTTCTGATAAATGTCCTGGTTGGAATCCTACTTCTCATGCTGAAATCGGGAAGTATTTATTCCCAGAAAGTAATTTCCAGCAACATCAACACGTGTATAGCAGTAACAGTGCAGTCCCTGTACTCCTTTCAGCCCAAATCTTACTCGTGGGAATCCCACATTTATGTAACGAGTCTTCTTGGATGAAAGTCCAAAAACCACACCAATGATTTAACGTGTCGTTGAAATGTGTGTTTTACTGTATTTCCAGAACTTATCTTTCGATAGTCTCATCTGAACAGGGGAACTATACCAGTGGGATTTATTGTTTTAAATCAAAATGCTAATGGATTCTTTCATGGGTAGATGTAGACCTGCTTTTTTGTATAATTGAAACCCTTTTGAATGCATAAATCTTTAGACTACATAACATTTGTGAAGTCCATTAGAATTGAAAAATTGAATATTTTCTGAGCTTTAATGGAAGATTTCACTTTTGGATTTTAATTAAAGTAACCTAAATTATTTCGGGGGGAGTTAACCCCGGAAACACGGTATACGTGTATAGCGACTGCAGCTTGGAAGACATGAATAGGTGTTTTTAATGAATTAAGTAACCTCTAACACCAATAAAATCCTGTTTGCATTCGTCTGTCTTAAAACACAATTCATGATGCTAAAACCCTATTAAAACCTTCTGGGGTTCCAAAAAAGATAACATGCTTATAAGATTTCTATAACTGTCCTGTAAATCCCCACGTTTTTTCCTAAAATGTAATTACAAAAAAAACACAAGCTGAGACAGAGAAGTTAATAGAAGCGGATAGGTATTCATTAGTTGTATTAGTATCTCTGAAGTAAATATGAGCAAAAATCTGAAACTATTCCCCTTATAACTCTGTGGTACCCAGTACTGTATGTAAGTGAAGGGGTTGGGTCTACCATGTAATCAATAGATATTAAATCTTTATCGCTAATCGATGTGATTTTACTTGTAACTAGACCTCAAGCAGAGCCCATGGGTCTTCGTAAAAATAAAATTCTGTATCCTTCAGTAAACCCTGAGATATTCAATCCAAGTAAATCTATTTACTGTACTGTCCTCTACAGAAAACTCAAGCTTTTAAGTTTAGTTACACAAATACTTAAAGTTCGCCCAGCGGACCCCTTGAGGTGTTTAATTGAAATACAAACTATTTATAGTCCTCCAGCAAACCCCTGAGATATTTAATAGTATTACAGAAAACCCCTGACGTCAATGAATGAATGAATGACACCAACATTAAATAACATCATCCACATATTTTTAAAACTACTGCCGCTTCCATCATGTTGAAACTTGGCCTTCACTATATGTTGAAACGGTTTTGGAATGTTCATACGTGTTTCTGCTACATGTTGAAACGTTTTACTTCTTATGCTTATTACTTACGTTGACAAATTTAGTATACGATATACCCGTCCATCAAAATCATGTTTAACGTGTATGCCCTACGCTGTGTAAAAGAATGCAAGCTTCTGCCATGTGGTGAAACGTATGGTGAAAAATGTATCCATAGTTCGTACGGTAGAACTGGTTTTTTTTAATTCAAGCGATATTTTTCCGTAAATTATGATTTTGTATTACGTATTGGTACAATTACTACAGTTTGACACTAATTCTGTCAATTTCTGTCCAGTGGTGCAGAAGACTAACCCGGACAGATATACGGACGCTTATGTTTAGTAAAAGAGAATGATTCACTAGACCAGACTATTACTGGAAACAGCAATATTCTATTACTTCATCTAACCCCTAAGCAAACGTTGAATCTCCTTATACTGCATAGATGTCCTTTTTTCTCGGTTCCTAGATATAAAAACTAAGGTTTTTATCAATCTGTCACGTATGCAACCCCCATCCTCTTCAAATGATGCAAATGCTGCAATCGATACCGATAGCAACAACTCTGCGGCAAAATCTCAACTCCTTTTATGCAACAAAGTAAACAATGCCTTTAGTCGTTTTGCATGTTCAGGATTAGCTATTTAAAGGTGAAATAAAAGCTATACTAGCTTTTGGTTTGCTTCAAAATGATCCGTGGCATGTTGCTCATTTTCCCACTGGCTTATTTCCATTTAGTCTTTTACGATAACAATTTTACTTATCCCGTCCACTAAAACCGGATGAAGGATGGAAATTAACCGGGTATCAAGGGTGTTGGGGTTTAGCTGAGGTCGGAGTTAGCAATAGTGGACATTAGTTTAAGAGACTGGTTTAAATTTCAGCAAGGTAAAACAAAGCTAATCATGAAAAACTTTCAAAATCCCTAAAGTCTGCCGATTGAACTGCTAACATTCGGACAAAACACGCGCACTCTGAACAGTAAACATTTTATTTTAGCGAAAAACAAGCAAGTTAAAAACAGCTTAACCTTGCAAAATTAATTTTCACCCTGTTCCAGCATGAGTGAAACAGTTAAATTGATATAGTAACATACTGGACCACAACCATATAAACCAGGCACGCTAGAAGAATGCCACACAACATTACTTTCCTGTAGCAAGCGCAAAAGCACCGATTAAGAGTACATTGTGCCATTCTACAGAATGTTTTAGGGAATTTCTCATGGGACCTTATCAAAGATTGAATGATGTCTGGTCGATGGGGTGGTAATACATATGTAGGGAGATGAGACGTTTTTGGTTGCCAAAGAAAGACAGTACGGAAGTGGTTGTAATAGAAGAATAAGTAGTAGTAGTAGTAGTAGTAGTAGTAGTGGTAGTAGCAGTAGTAGAAGAAAAAGTGGTGTGGATACAACTGTTCAGTAGGATTCTGGGCTTGTCTTTTATGTGACAGTAAAAATGGCTGGACTTGGACAAGGGAAGGGAGTTCCCACTGAATTTACTGGAGATCGTATGAAGAAAGTAGCAACCCAGAACTGTAAACACTACTAATCTTAAGAACAATCTGGACCAACTAGATTGTTTTTTCTAGGAAGGAAGGAAATACTATATTTAAATACTACATTTTGTAAGGGATTTTCTTTTTCGGAAAAAATAAAATGCAATGGAGGATAGATGACTACTGCTGAACAATGTTTGCATAATTTTAAGAATTTTAATTGAACGGTTGATATAAAAGTGGATAAAAATGCAAACACCCTGTTCAAGCCCAAGGGTTCTGCAGTTATCAAACCGTAGTGTAATTCCTGCTTTAATTTCCCTTCATTTCTTTCCCTATCTAATCGTTTTTGCATTAAATCAACAGAACCGTATTTCAGTATTTTATAAATAACCATTCATCCACCAAAAATATTCAATGGTTAACGTTTCCAATAAATAGTAAACGCCCGTCTCTTCTAAATAGAAATCCCGGCTATAAAGAACTTTATAGCAATGTTATTAAAGAATTAATCCCGAGTACATTTACAGAATAATAGACATCTTTTGGAAACAAATCACGTCTTCCCAATTGTATACATTTCAATATTATACATTATCCTATCTGCAGTTCATTAGCAAAACTGTCGTATGTCCTCTAGAAACATTTGCACTTTTTCTCACAAAATTTTCTTAATCCTTGGCCAAAATCTGTAACGGTTTATATCTATCCTATGCATGATTTCCATCTCTTACCCGTATTACAAGTTGAAGATGCCACTGCCACAGCCACGGCAGCTGCGGTTGTACTAGCAGTAGCCATAGCCATTGCCTTGTTTGTCCTCTCTCTCTTTTTAGAATGTGTCAAACTGTTTCACTGTCACACGCTGTACACCCAGTTAGTACAGTAGAGAGTAGCATTATAGTCATGTCATGCTTTGAGAAAACTCCATGGAAAGTTGCTAAATTTTGCAAAGTTGCAAAAAGTTACACAAGTAGCTATTCCTGCTATAGTTTTTGTGGTTGGTAATGGAAAGTAGCGGTTTCTCCAAGATTAGAACTGGAGGCTGGGAAACTACTCTAGAAGCCACTTTCACTTTCCTCATTCATCTATATTTTTCTTTAGATAAGGATGCTATTTCCACCCTTCCTAATCTTTCCGTACGGATTCTTTTAGATCTATAGTTTAGATAGAAAAGTTGTAAGGTTAGATGGAAGTTTATGCATTTAAGATATGAGCTAATATGGGATCTATTAACACAGATTACATTATATGGAAGTAAATAGTAGGTATAATTGATATAAAATTTAGTTTAAAAGTTGCTACCTAAACACGGACAGGAAAAGGCCAATAATTGTATCATTTTATGTCATAGATTGACCTCCTTATTATCTCTAACTCATACATGTCAACTTTTGAGCACATTATTTAGCCGCATTATTGAGTTTTTGCACGGTAAACGTATACTTCCATCTATGAAATAGAATGTAGTTTTTTATTCAAGGATTTCAAAATAAACACCCTAACCACGCATTGTTCAGACGTAGGGAAAGATAGCGGTAAAAAAATGTCTAGTTTTGTCCAACTCCTCTGTCATAATTTGTCTACTTTGGCCACTAGATCTACACATTTTAGGTCGCCCATTCTTTCGAGGGTTCAGTTAACTGTCAAAATTCCCATAAGGATAATCTAAAGTGTAAAAATCTTAACTTTACACGTCAAGTAAGTGCTACAAAAGTATTTTTCTCATTATGAAGAAAGGGTTTCTGAGCCAGTGGATTAAACAAACTTTTTACTTTCACTCGGTTAACTCAGAAGAAGTAGAAGGGTAGGTAAATGGAGCGGAGTATCCTCATAAAATAATATTAAAGTTATGGAGAATGGCAAAGATAAAGTGGACTCTTTGTTTATGAGGAATGGACTGTTTTAAAAGAGAGGTTGAGGATGAAAAATGATTTAGGAGGAGACTCAAGGAAATTGGTGTCGGAGGTGGAACCAGGCAAGGCTAAGAATCTAATCCAACTGAATCAACTACGCAAAATTGGTACAAGAATGAAAACAACCAATGTGATGGAAGTATTTGAGAAGAAAAAGACACTTTGTTTCTGTCCCTTGGTTGGTAAAGCTTTGGATGATGTAACTTGTAATACACCTTTTAGCAGTGGTAGTAGTAGTAGACGTAGTAGTAGACGTAATAGTGGAAGTAGTAGTAGTAGTAGTAGTAGTAGTAGTAGTAGTCGGGGCACTACTTTCCATCAGATTGAACATAAGAGAGAGTCAGGTTTTAAAATATTTATAAGCGTAGTATGACGCCACGCTGGTTGATTCGGGTATGGTGGTACTTGGTTTGCTAAGGTCATTTTATTCCTGATAAGAGGATAAAAACGAGATGGGATCATATTAAATCAACTCATAAGCCATCTATCTGTCGCCGTCCTTGAGTTGGACACTCCCTTGGCATTCTTCCACTTGCTGCTATTAGGTAAAGTACCCCCTGTCCTTGCTACAGGGCACACAATAACTAACAACAAAGTGAAAGTCAGTAAAGGGCTTTAAAAAGAGCAGGAATTGTAGAATGGCCAATGAGCCGTGTTAAAAATGGACACGAAAAAGTTCAGTCACTATATTATGTACAGTAACGGCAATTGGTGGTGGTGGTAGTAGTAGTAGTAGCAGTAGTAGTAGTAGTAGTAGCAGCAGTAGTAGTTTTGGTATTCTTTGTTGCTGCAATGAGGTTTTTTTCAATTTTTCAAAGCAGTAGTACTACCCAATTCTTTCACTCCCTCGTGGTTCTCCTCTATCTTTCTAGCTATAGAGGTGGTCTCAACTTAGTCTAATAGTAAGGACCTTTTTGTCGCTACGACATGATGGGGTTAAAATTTGCAAATGGGTTTGCCAACAATAAAATCATCATAATAGGAATAGTTCTTGTAATAATTTGAGGATTGATGAGAGATCTTCTGGGCTGTCACCGCCTTCTTTTAGTTTTGGTTCAGTTGCGTTGAGAAAAAGTTGCTTCCTATGTATAATGCGAAGAGTAGGTTCGAGTTTAAGCTACTTTATATGCGTAGTAAAGACGAGAGTAGTCCAAGTGGAAGTCCTAGTATAGATATCGTAGTCGTACTACTCCAAGCAGCGAAGAATTAAGGTGCACATTTATTTTATCGTCGGGTTTCTGCTTTCACCCATTTACGTTTTTCCTTCAAGGGTAAAAAACTGCTAGGGAATTCAGTATCTCGTGTAATTCAGATAGAGAAATGAATGGCCGTTGGGCAACGCAGCGTTGCGTTAGCGTTTCTAAAGCAGTATCGTCAAAGGATCGTTAGGTTGCCTCTGGTGTTGATGGCGACCAAGGATGGATGGTTGGTCACCCTTTCTCCGTTTAGTTAAGGCCGCCTTCCAAAAGTTACATATGCTGTACAAACCGTTTCAGACAAACTGCAGTAGTAAGTACTGGTCGTTTTTAAAATGCCAGTAAAGTAACTCTAGTAGTAGTTGTTCTTGTTGCAGCCGGTTGGTTGTTGTAAGCGTACAAATACTTTCCAAGAGTGTCCCATTCATGTCTCATTCTTCTAGGAGAAAGTAGTAGCAAGATTTATTAGGGAAGTTCCATCCCACGACCAATGCACTAACAACCAGAAGAAGAGGCTACTCTAAATGCCTATAGGAAGAAACACAACTTTAACTTTGTTACATATATTTTTAGCCTGTCTAAGGCTTATGTAATCACGGGGGCCAGGTGTCCGTCTGTCCGGTTGCACGATAACTCCAGAATCTGTTATGGTACAACCCCTTAATTTGGTGTGTGTTTTTTTTAGGTTAACAGAAAGAATCCTATTGAATTTCGTGACGATACGACGAAGTATTGATACCCATGCGGGTCAAGCCGCCCACACGGGTAACAAATCTCAAAAACTGATTTTTGGAGTTTTGTTTAAAAGTTGTCAATTTAAAGGAATTATTCTCGAATCTAAAAGTTTTACTAGCCCGTGGGGGTCAAAAATGCCGAAGTAGTCATAAACCCTGAAAAACTATTTTTTTTCTATTTTCTATTAATTTCTAACAATTTATAAATATTCTGAAACCTTGACTACAAGTCGCGTATATCTAAGAAAAAAGGCAACTTTTTTTGTAGTGTAACTTAGTTAAATAGGGCGACTTATAGAATCTAATATAATTTCTCAAGGCAGCAAACAAAGTCCAATAATTCAATTCATATTTTCAACGGACAATTTGACACACTATTTTCATGCATAAAAGTTGCTCTTTAAAATCTCATTTCATGCAAAACTTCCTTTTAATACACGTGCGGATTGTGTTCAGGAAGGTGAATCTTTCATTTCACTAACCGTATTTCCGATTTTGATTCCCCCTAAATAATTCCTCCTAAAAAATGATTCTATAAGCAAAAACTCCCCGTATAAATACCGACATCTCTTTTCTATTTCAATTTTATCGTCTTGGATAGCGTCCCGGGACACTAATGAGTTTTTGGCCTTTTTGAGGAAGCCACTATTCCGGAGGAACTACTAATATTTTAATTTAAAGTTAATATTTCTAAACTGAACTGATTATTGTAAAACTACATGTAACAACGTACAAAAGTAAATACTCCAGGCTAATTCTTTTTTTGGAAGGGGCTACTATTCAAAAGGGGATTTCTATTCGGTACGGGATACTATTAAATGATTTCGAACTTCACAGGGGGCTACTATTCGAAAGGGGACATGCGGTAGGGCACTATTTGAGGCAATACGGTAGTTTAATAATGATATGCATTTAAACTGTTTTTAATTGTTATTGTTATTATTATTTTTAACCCCGATTACACCAATATCCATACTGCATAAAACAATTTACTGAAGGACTAGAAAAAGTGATCTAAAAGGGGTGTCACCCCCTTTTCAGAAAACCCTCTATAGGAAATAAGGCTTAGACAGGCTCGGCTAGCTGCACTAAGGAGGTTTTTCCGTTGGATCAGCTTGAGCAAGGAGTTCATGGAAATGGGTCAGGGACTGTTACATATCTCCTCCAAAACTAGTAACTAGAAGAAGCTAAAGTTGTAAACATTGTTTCATCCACTACTGACTGCATTACTGATGAAAAGTATCCTCTAGTATTATCACAATAAAGTGGCTCTAGTAAAAGTAGTCCTTTAGCTGGTCCGAAATCTGCAGTGAGATGAAACTATCATATGAATGAATCAGAGCTTTTGCCTGAATTCGTATATTTGCCGTTTGTCCTGTAACGGACGATCTAAACCCCAACAAGAATCCACTAGGGTCCAATCAAGGCCGGATTTTAGCCTTTATTTCATATTATGATTCCTTCTAAAGAGGATGGTTGGTAGTATTCTGCCCATGCATAAAGGCCTAGAGAGAGATACACTTGAGAATCTTAATATGGTTGAGGATATCATGGGCGATTAGAGGGGATCCGCAGCAGACAAGGCAATGGCATGGAATTCTTGAACAATCCACAATGTTATGTGCTTTCTGCCTCTTTTAACTTTCAGAACAGAGGAAGGCGGATTATTTATTATTCGAAACCAGCCTTCTTATTCATTTACATGAATGAAAATACAGTGGGTTTGAACCAGATTTCAACCCAAGAACATCGGACAGATTAATAGGTCTTTTTGCACTCTTCCCTGTTCAACACTCGGTACATGATAATGTTAAACAGATCACTAGGATACCCGGGTGGTTACCTATTGGAATTTAGTTTTGTTTAGATAAAATAATGTGCTATACATTGGTATATTTCTCTGCGTTGTAGTTCACCACTGCATGCACTGTGCTCAGCTAACCAATTCACGCTTCATTTAAAGAAAAAGTCAATTGTCCTTCTGAGGCAGCAACTTTTTGGCATGTCAAAATTCAAACGACCAACAACTTTTTATTCGGTTCATTTTTTATTTACTGTCAACCAACAACCAACAACCAACTACTTCTCACTTGGTTTTGTTCACTTGCTTTTTTAGTAGCAGTAAACAGTAGTAGTAGGAAAATTCCTATAAGTAGTAGTAGTGGTGGTAGTAGTAATAAGTAGTAGTAGTAGTAGTAGCAGTAGTAGTACTAGTGGTAGTAGTGGTGGTATAGTAGTAGTAGTAGTAGTGGTGGTATAGTAGTAGTAGGCTAGCTGTTGCTCACTGCTCTTGAGACTACTGTTTAATGTTGTGTGAACACTTAATTGTTATGGGAGGATTTTAGATTTATTTGATGCAAATAGAATGAAATGGTAGAAGCCTTTACGCAGTACTTCCACCCAATGCAAACTTCATACTTTATCTTGTAGGTCTTATTTACCCCCGAAGGACATAAGAAGAAAGACAGCCGACCGAGCTATTTATTTTTTAACAGTAGATTTTTCTGTGCATAAATTATTATATATTTATTTATATCCTCAAATACTTTTAGCTATCTAAAAGTATGTGTTGTGAAATCAAAAATAGAAACTAATGCACCACCAAAATACAATACAAATACGGTTGCACGGTATCGGACTAAACAGCAATTAGATTTGTTATTCTTGCGAATTGCAAATATATACAACTGGCTAAACTAGTAGAGTGTAGATCGTATAATAAGTAGTTTTATAGCAGATCTTGGAGTTGATTAACGATTATTTGTTACAATCAATTATTTATCACTTTTTTGGCATCCATCCTACGTAGGTAGATCCTCTGTACTGCTGCAATCAGACTCACTCCTTGCCCTGTGTATTTCAGTTTGTTAATAGCAGGTAATTAGTCTTCACTGAAGATGGGCCGATTACGACACGGTCATAGATCTCATACATTTAGCTGGCAAGAATTTTAAATCCATTTTCTGCAACGCTGATTACTTCATCCCTCTTTTAATTTATACAAGGTTGAGGAATCGGCTGGAATTTTCATACATTCACTAACAATAGCAGTAGTAAAATGCGACCAAGCTTTAGAAATGTTGGTAGTAGTTGTAGTAAAATGCCGTTTTGTGAAGTTGATTGAGCCAAAATGTGTAAACATATTCCAGATACAGATTAACAATTGGCTTAAGCTTCAGCAGATTAACTGATTTTGGCGTATCGCTGGGTCGGTTGTTTTTTTGTTTGGTTTCGAAAGGCAAGTAGTAATTTGTCATTTGAAGATTTGTCACGTTTCTGTGAGTTGTTGCGTTGAGTTGAGCTTTTAGAGTAGTTGAGTGAGTGAACGAAATGAAAAGTTATGTCAGCAGTAAAAGTATTTTTATCCGGGGTGAAAATGGAATATCACTTATTAGAATCTGTTATTTCCCAAGCAGTATTTAACTATACGACAGTAAATAGTGTACTTTAGTTCTGATCCATTTTTTTCATTGGCGTGCTAATACATCAGCCCACAATTCCTTCTCACTTGACACGAAGCATGTCAGGATGCATGCAGACAGCGAGTATAATATAACAAAATACCAATAAATGACAGTTACTTTCCCCAACTATTCAGCCTTCAACTATCAATTAATTCCAAAACTATATGTATCTTTTATTAAAGTTTTAGAAGATAATAAATTTAATAAAGTTTCAGAGTGAATCCCAAGCAAATGCTTTATTTTTCTCCGATTCGTTATTCTTGGCTCGCTCTCCAATCTTTTTTTTACTCTCTAACTTTTGTTACAATATTCTTACTAATATTTATACACATCTGTACGTTGTAGTTCTAGTTATAATAGCAAATGTGTATTTTTTCTCTTGGTGGGTGATCCTCCTACGTGTGATTGATTTGGCGATATGAGGATTCGGAGATAGTGAGCTTTGTTCTACTTTCCTCTGTTGATCTTTTAGCCTAGTGGGGAAGGGGGGGGGCTTTATATTTATTTAGGATGTTTGGTTGAATGAGGCGAGGGAGTGAGCCAGTTAAGTTGAGCGTGTAACTTTTGGGATGTGTTCTTGTCGAAGTTCTGGAGTAGACTGGAGCCTGAAAGTGTCCCGGGTTTCTTTCCTCACCCGGGTTTTAGAACTTTACTCTCGAGCCGACCATAACAACATCCATCCGTCAATAATAGACGGCCAACCGGTTGTTTGGAGATTGGAGATACGTAAGACGTTACTCGTGTGAGATTTACTAAGAAAGTAGAGAGATAATGGAGAAGATTATCGGGTATAAAATAGGGAAGACCCTACAGTTCACACCTAAACTCTATTCTATTCACATAATCCATTCCACTCAAAAACTCACTTGAGATGTTTGTATTAGATTTCTTCTCAAGAATTCTCCGCAGTGTCCAATATTTCACAGAGTGAGCCTTATAGTCCTAATAAAGAGAGTGGCGTGTAGATATATTGTGAGATTCGGTCCAAGTTGACGTTTGGAGTCTATTTATCGTATATCCTCGAATAGCGTCAGTGGCTACTATTGATTTTTTTCATTTTTTAAGCGTCAAATTTAACAAACGATTAAATGGGGTTTATGTGGTTATTAATAGTAATTAAGACAGTGCTATACTATTCGAAAGGAGACACTATTCGAGGATATACGGTTATCTAGATTTACAAGTAGATTCCAAGGTTGAAGATTGGTGATCGTTGTCACGTCATTGACACAATTGCAAAGTCTACACTTCCCAGCTCAGTGACTTATGAATTGGGCAAGTCAAAGTTACGAGTTCTAGTCAAAGATTTCAAGGAACTCATCCCTTCCAACTTTTATTAAACTTTGAGAATGACTTCGAAGAAGGACCTGCTTGACCCATGGAACTTAGCTTTCCGAGGAACATTTCCTGTCAATTATGATGGAATTTTTCCTTATTTTGACCATGCTAAAGTTGATGGATTATTACTATTCCAACTCCCTCGCATCAACTACCTCCTTCCAGAGTCCTGCCCTAACTTAATTAAGAACTTAAAGCAATTTATTAGAGCTGCGTTGGTCCACTCATTCAATTATTAATAAACGGAGAAACAGAGTATACTCTTGAGACGGTTTACAGTACTTAGTCCTAAAGACATCCTTCAATTATAACAATTATCTTGGAGTATAACCCCTTTGTATCATAAGCTAAAGTGTAACCTAAAAAGGTCAGATTTTTTCTGAAGTATTTCTCTGAGTTCAATAGCAGTTCAACTCTAGTGAAGTTACGTAGATGGTATACTATTTATTGTGCTTTCAAAAAATAAACTAGGGATCAGCAGGGGAAATGCAGCACCCGCGGTGGAACCAATTTAACACCGCATAACAAAATTGGGTGGCCCTGTGGCGAAGAATATTAATCTGTCACTTTCATCCTGTATTCTTATAAAATAACGAGGAAACATTTCCAATAATTTTTGCATTGAGAGAGGTGAACTGATGAACTGTCTTAAAGTCTTTTATCCACATTGCATTAAACCTCAAGGGCAGCGAGCAGGGGGATAGCGTGATATGACAGATGACAAGAATAGTAGAGAATAGGGTATCTCCTCGCTGACACTTTATGTACAGAAGACACAAGCAAACATACAAAAAGTTGAAAACTAGTCTAATTTTTTGTAGTAATTATTCCAAATTTAGAAAGGTGAATGGCTAAGAAAAAAAGTTTCATAATAAAGGTCAGATTTCACCCAGGAATACAGTTGCTCCCCGCGTTGTACGCGTCTTGGAGACCAAGCCCCCCCCCCTAGAATTTCAAAACGACTATTCCTTTAGTGATAACTATTCCCTAATTTTATTGCCAACCTTGCAAATATAAGGCCCTGCTATCTGAACCTAAAAGTAAACCCAATAGTAGAGGTTAAATTTGTCGGGGACATACATGACAGTTGGTTTTGTACAATCAAAAGTATAAATAAAATTTAAACCCCTGCCCTGCCTGGTCGGTTACTATTACATGCCAAAATAATCTTTTGGTAAATAATCGGAATCCTTGGAAAAGACAGCAAGTGTAAAAGTTTTCATACGTCAATAAAAGCTGGAGAAAGTAATGGAATATAATTGGATTTTTATCTTATCTCAGCATGAACAGCTTTAGCTTGCACTTGGCATGTTGGAAATTTATATTATTAGTTAATTTATTAGCATCGTGGGAGAGCTAAATAGATGGTTGTTGATTCCTTCATGTAGCCTTCTATATCATGAAACACATGAACAGCTACTACTACTCTTGTCAACTCTTTATTGGAAGTCTATCAATTATTCAATCATATTTGATATAAAAAGGTCAAGTTAATTACCAGTTACATGTCCTACTGCTATCCTACAAGTTTCTTCCATTAAAGCCAGCAAACTCTACATTTATTTCTTGCTGGATACAAAACAGGATTTACTACAATACCTAAATAATAAGAGCCACTTTCCTAAATAGTTAGTTCATGTTTGGGTAGAGAGGTAAAACACTTAAAATGTATATAAATAATTTTGGGATGTAGGAAAAACACGGTAAAGTTGCTTGGGGAAACAAATGTAGGTACCAGTAAAGCAAGTGCAGTTTTATGGCTGCTTGATTTAAAAGTGGATGGGAGATTGGCAATATAGCCAACGATTGTTATAGTTTCGGAGTCTAAAGATGCCATAGTAGGATTGGGAAACTGATTAGCTGAGAATATTAGTATTTTACTGGTTTCTGTGTAAACGACTGAACGTTTCATAATGTACGTGTTTTATAAAAGCGACAGAGCTATAGGGTCATTGCAGTGTCACATTTTGTTTGCACTTCAAATACGCTCACCATAGAAAATATTCCCTACAAACCTAAACTGTTGGACTACATACTAAAATATTTTCTTTTGTTCTCTATAATATTCATTTTACTTAATAAAACACGCAACTTACCACCAAGTAAATACAATCCTTACGAGCGTACCGTAAACCTTTTTCCGGTCGACAGACCGTCTGGCTCAGTCCGCACGGTCCATTTATGAGGAAATTGATCTGTCAATGCGATGAAAATGGTCGGTCTGCTTTCAACAGAAATTTAAAAACGCTTGTTCACTTTACATCGTCACGATAACACTTTCCCTCATGGTTTTTCCTCTGGCGCAAAAGTAATATTAATCAATGAACCAACAAAATATTACCGAGGAGAGTCTTTCTGCTCGAAATATTATTGAATCTCAAGAACATAATTTAGGGATTCAATGGCGTAGAAAGCCTTCTTTTCTTCGCTAATTGATAAAACTACTTCTAGTATTGGGGAATGTTTGCATTGAGAAACAATAACTCACTCTTCATCAGTTATAGCATTTATAAGAGATTCCGACTTTCCTCCGTAATAGAACCACGGGTAAAAAATTTATAATTCAAATGTTGCATTAGTACTGCTCCTAGCGCAATTGTTTTTTTGTCGTCAATTTGTCGTTGTCAATTTCAATCTTAAGACCTTAAGTTTGATAGCCAAAGCAGCAACTCCACTAAACCACCGTTCTTATTTTCAGCTTAGTAATAGTTTACCTGAGCAGTAGGTGCACTAAATGCATGTTGCAGGAATGCTAGTACCAAGTAAAGTAGATTAGTTAGTAAAAACAACTAAAATACTCAAATTTCCATCTTATTTCTTGCAATTTAGTTATTGGACCTGCCATTTCTAATGTATTTCTAATGTGTTTAACGAACATATTTGGTGTGTGTATTGAGCGTTATAATAAATCTTGACGTGTCAAACAATCAAAACCCAGCAGATCTAATGACACTGATGATGAAAGTCTTTGATAAAGTAGTCCAGTGAACCATCACCTTAAATCTTCACCAACATTTAATTATCATGTCGCATCTTCACTCAGCCAGCGTTGACAAGAATCATGTTCCCGTGGTAAGTGAGTCTTAAATAACTGTTTATTTAGAGGAGGATAAATAGCAGAACTAAATATTTATAGAAAATACCCCAATTTTCTTCTCGACGAACTCATTCATTCACTAAGCTAATTAGGCACTTAATCTTATGCTTAACAGATTCCTATCTGAAATTGCTCACAGATTGAGTAAAAGAGAGGATAAGCAGTTAACAGGATTTGGTAGAAAGTATTTTGAAGCACGTCTTGGATCGTAATGTTGAGCATCATGTAAAGATGCGGGTAACAGGAAGTGCGATACTTTTTCGTTCAAAGATCACTGCCAGGGTTAAATTACTCCTAAGTTAGCTTCCGTGTCAGTCATTAGCTTCCGTTTTAACTATTGTAGCCTAATTATCACAACACTCTCGTGATTATCTCACTTCAAAAGATTTATGGGGAAAGTATCATCGTGCAGCAGCAGTATTTATTGTAGGACAGTACTGCTGTTGTTTGTCATTCTAAGGTAAAGTGAACACAAACTAACTGGGAACTGGATGGATTATTTTGTTTGATGATCACGTTTAGTATATAGGAAGTAAGGGGTTTAGCATTTAGCTTTACGGATCAAAATATTTTGCAAGCTTAGATTGCAATGTATGGTAAAACTGCATTTTTACTGTATTTTAAAAATAAGGACTTTTTCGTAAAGAAGTGGAGGCTTTTCTAAGATGTGACTGTATTAAACTTGAGCTTAGAGATCAGCCTCCTTACCGTTCATCAGACCACTTCTAACTAAAACTGAAGAGGATAAGAACTTGATTATGAGAACGAACATGAAGACATAAAAAAAGAGGTTGCATATAAAAGTTGTACAATGAGCCAAGGCAGACTTTTGATTCAGGAATCCGCAAATTTCTTTGCACAGTTTAAATAAATACTGCATAAGCAAGCTAAAGCAAGACGTAAGATGAGATCCAAGCTGAAACTTTTACACCACTTTTAACAGTTTGACTCTGTATTTAGCTAGAATATAGGTAGACATTTTAGTACCGAGTTATAGTACACAATGTTGCTTTTTGCAACCTCTTCTCTGCTGCTTATCGAGATGAATCCGAACAGAAATAAATCCTTGGGTTGTTCATCTCACTCCCAAGCCAAGCTTACTATTTCTTAGGTTTAGCTTGCTTTACTTCCAATTCACCTACGTACTGACTACCAACCGACCCCTCTACATACGCACAGGCTAGATTATCTTCATGATCTCAAACATTTATTGATACGGGAGTTCATAATCAGATTGGCTTGATGTTGTATCATATCATGATTCCTGTCGGGATGACCGTACTGAACTGTCGCTCTGTTACTCCTACTCGGATTATAATAAACTTATAAAATTCAATTCATAGATGACAGGATGCTCATCAGTGTCATAAGGCAAATTATATGCGAGTTCATATCACGGCTGACATATATAAGGCAAACAGCGCTCCATTCGACAAGCAGTTATCGATAGTTTTTAATTGGTACTTTCTAGTTTTCTACTGCACGGCAGATACCTCCTTCCTGGTTCCGCGTTACATATTGTTCCTGGATTTGGATTAGGTAAAAAATAAGCATAATGTTGGTTTCGCATGACTGTCTGTCTTTCCCGTATCAGAAACTGTGGTGGTCGAAATTTACTTAAAAACGCTGGTATATTTTGATTTGGAAACATTATAAATATTTTACATAATTTATAAATTATGTTTTCAAGTGGGAAAATATGTACCGACTCTTGTACAACTAAATATTTATCAAACCCGGCCTTCGAAGAGGATATTTAAAGTTGTCTAGTCTGAGCTACAGGAGCATGTGGTTAAACGCGACTTCGTGTATTTGAACGAGTGGGTGTGGCCTTCTGAGACATTTATTATGCAATGTGGAACTTATTTCTTGGCAAAGATGCTCCTGTCCATCTTTTCAAAACCACCACAACCACTAGGCTAATCCTCCTACCTTTATTTCGTGTGTGCTGTAGTGTGCGTATTGGTCCGTTTAGGATATTTGAGGAATAGGGAAGATAACACCACTTTTGCTTAAGACGAGCCTGAGTTTATTTATGGCAAGGGTTCATTTTGTAATTAAAACAACGACGGATTTTTATGCAAATAGTCTGCTCAAACTGTTCAAATTACTCGGCTTAAGACCGCAGTGGTAATGTTCAATTTCTAAAGTAATTACATCCAGCAATTAAACGTAAACCATTCTTGCCTTACCTTTTTAACACAATGTCAAACAATTTTTTCGGTAGTTTTACTTTAAGGGTGGTAAACTCGTAGTTTCAAGTAAAATTAGTTCACTCTTTTTGAGACCGAATTTAAAACAGGACACAAATGATGAACAATTATTTTAAATGAGAAACAACAAATTTGATCTAAAAACGTTTCAAGACGTGGTTCCGCAGAAGAGCATAAGAAAAGCTCCGGGCGTAGCAAGCATGTGCCGCAATTGGTTAAGGATATACTAAGACAAATAACAACCTCATATTATACTACGCAACCTTTCCATCCTAACACCCTCGTCCTTTCATAACCTTATCCTTACACCCAGGTTTCATAACTAACAGTGAAATTTGCATCCATTAATCTTTCAAAATCAAGGATGATTTACTACTTTTACCCAAATTCTTTAACTAATCACAAGCTATTGCAAACTCATTCGACAATTGAACTACTTTAATACTTTTACAAATGTACTCAGAAGCATTAGAAAAATTCTTACAGCGCACATAATCTATCATTTACAATGAACATCATATCCTATTAATTTAACTTCGTGGATCATAATAACCTCCCTCTCCATAATAAATAGTACACGTTGTTAATTTCATGAATTTTATATCAATTTGTACTAGAATCATTATAATCACTATAAAAACGATACACGATTTTTCTTGAAATCAAACCTACTAAATAATAAGACACCAATAACTAGCAGACCAATTAAGCAGAAGTGTCGTGATGTTAATTCTCGACCAACGTATCAGCATCCCCCTCCGGTAGACCCAACCGCTACAAATTATAATAGCTAAGTTAAATATTGTTACATTGCTTGAAAATTCTGAGTCTTTGCCACATTTAGTAGTGAGACTTTAGGACCATATTTTAAAAGAGACACAGCATTTCATAGAAATAACTGCTGTCATTTTACGTATTGGTCATAGGTGGAAACCGAGTTTTCAACGCTAAACTCACCAGTTTTACCCAAGTTTGAACCACTAAACTATAGTGTTTATATGCCATCACAAGTCGAACCGAGAGTTCCTTTGATTCAATTAGGGTTTTAGGGCTTTCAGTTTTATCAGCGGCATCTATAGGATCATTGGTGATATGGCAAAGCTGTGTATGTCTGTGTTGTGTGAAAAATGTGTCATTTAAACGTGACACTGAAATTGATCTGTATTTCGGCATGGATGTCCGAGCTTCAAATTATCATGTCAATAACACACGAAGGAGAATATCAAATCGGTAATCGTCCAGCGCAACCGGTGTACTCCTATTCAACTCTTTCAGCATCATGAAAATATATCCTTTTCTTTGCATCAATTTTTGTGAAACCTGCATTAAAGAGCGGCGCATTTGCTTAGCAAATATTCAACCAAAATTGTTGCCATGCAGCAACATTCAAATTTATATAATATATAAGAGCATTTATTAACTTTACCATTGAACTCGATATTTATGGTGACACGTCGTTATGATTTTTCGTAAAGATTTAACGTATTTGGTGATAAAATATCCATGGTTGCTTCACTGGCACAAAAAGGTGGTTCGTAGACATTCTTATCAGTTTAAACCTATTCATTACAACTTCAGCATTTACCATTGAAAATTGCAACTAAGGATAGGTAATGTTGGCAATGAGTCGCATCATTTGTCCTTCTGCATATATTCAATACCGCATAAAAACAGATTGATTTCATGCGTCTGAAAATTATTCCCGTTTAACCGTTTTATTTGCGCAAAACTCTTTATATGCTTTATATATCAAGACTGATCTTTGAAACGGCACCTGTATACATAGTTGGAATGGAGCACTCTATGCTGAAGCAGAGTGATCCACTCCAATATGAAATAAATGACCACGGGTTAGGAGGGTGGTGGATGAACAAATAGGCCTTGTCCATCCACCTGTATTCTTAAATAAAAATAACGAATGATACCTTTATGATTAACTACAACAACAGGTTTATCCACAAGGGCAGGCCAGTCAGAGTTGGACTGGGCTGCCGATAACATCCTTAAATAAAGAATACTTAATCTTATCAAGAGCCTTTTATTTACTCACACCAATCCATCCCACCGAACACTAAAAGAACGCACCAAAACCCTCGTTTCATCTTGCAATATAAACTTAAATTCACTTACGTTTTTGATATTTTGTTTCAATTCTATTAATTATTCTCTGCTAACACAACCTTATTCAAACGAATGCATAATGAATACTTCAATCGAAGTACGTCTCCTGGGGTTACGTATTGGAACGCGACCGTTCTCCCATGAAAAACAAGAGCTCAAAGTTATCTAGACAGACACAAGACTTCGTCAATCTAAATGACGACCCTGATCAGGTTCGCCTAAATTGTCCAGAATAAAGAAATCCTTCCCCATGACACTAGTATTGGAATACTCGACCTATATTATCTACGTTTCATCACAACTACTTCGAAAATTAAGAAATGGGCATTATCGGTACGTTTTTTGCATTTAAGCTCGAAACAATTCGAGCTTATACCAACAGGGCTGTTTCCATAGAATATATGCGCATTGAAAGGATGTGGTGATATTTTACAAGACTTGTGTTTGGACGTGCCTAAGGTAGACAAAAATGAATATGGCTCCATTAGAATCGGTGAAAACAACTGGGACTATTATATGATGGAATCAGCAAAGCTGCTTCGCAGTCCTTTATTAGAAGCAGAGAACTTACACACATTTTGCCGGCACCAGCTCAAATGGGTTTCACAAAATTATAACAAGGCTCGAAAGGTCGTTTAACATTTTTGGTCTGGACTAAATAAAAAGTAAATTAAGTGAAGGAAACATTTGTAAGTTGAATTTTTAACAGTCCCATAAAAACATGACTAGCAGGGCGAATGAAACTTATAAGTATCTATGACAAACTAATTAAAATCCTCAGTTATTTTGCACTATGGGAAACAAGATCAGGTGCACATAATTCCAATTAACTGGGCTAAACCTGGAAAAATCAAATTGCTCAAACGTTAATTTTATCTGACGCATCCATTTTCTTAGTTTTAAATTTTTTCATAAAACTATCAAACTACCCATGTTGTCATGTTAAAGTAGTGGTCATGGAGTTAAAACCCTAGTGGGTCGTTGGGAGACCATTTTTTCGGACTGTTGTGGATTTCGCATAAAATGTACACTCATTGGCTTTCTAAAAATTGAAACTAGAAAAAAATCGGTTATGAATTAAAGAAGTAATTTTAATTTCGTCCTGCCGCAGTCGCATGCAAACACCCTGTATAAGACATGCTTTGTTGAAGCCTTCTCGAACCGAAGGGACATTTTAGCTTACAACTGCACCTTCATTGGCAAAGGATTGTACAGAGCCATGTTTCTGTTTGGAATGATATTTTTGCTGTAACAACTGCAAGGCTGGTTGTTGCGGTCAACAAAGAGATTCAGTTGATTTTTTGAACTATTTTAATCCTTGAAGCAGATTGTGAAACGGAAGTTTTAGAAGATATTGATAAGGAAAGTGAAAACGATGAGACTAATTTATCTGTTTGTTGTAATGATACAATAAATATGGTTATATATAATTCAAATAGTATATAACATTAATGAGCAAGTAGTCTAAATGTTTAGTTTGTACCTTGGCTATGGTACCTTATATTTAAAACTCCTTTCTACGCTCAATTTTTAAATGAACTAAAAGTATTGCTGCTAATAAGTTTTGCATTATGTTGTTATCTATAAACCTTAGCATCAGGATTTTTCCACAGTAAATTGCCTACGTGAAACTAGACAAAAGAAATGTCTACGTGCCACCGGAAATAAAGTATTAAATTAAGGATTAATTAAGGATTTCTTAAAGGGTGCGGTATTTTTCGAAATTAATCATATTAACTTAATGAGCAAGTTTATAAAATTTTGAAACTTATATCCAGTTCAACGAAAGAGATGCCACTGCAGGCGCTGAAAAAAACCTAATTATCATCGGCTCTCCGGCTTGTTAAACCAGAGTATGACTTCAATATAATGGTTTGATTGTGTATATTGTACATAACTGAGTTGTATGGTTTTTGATGTAATACTAGACAATATTGTTTAACGTATTAGCCATCTTTTGTACCAGTTTTAATTCAAATTGGAATAAATTGTTTAACTTTTATTCAGAAGTACGATAATATGTATATAATAAATAGCATGATTAAAAACTTCACAATTTGCATACATCTTTAACATGATATTTCAAAATGAAATGCCCTGCTTTTAGGAGCATAATTTGGTTTCATGAAATTAAGAAGAAAACCTCCTAAATTAAGCAAGATGAGTTATGTCATTTATGTCTTTCAGCAGAATTTATGAATAGAAACCCCTACTTCAGCCAGACTGACCGCACCTAGTCATAAATCAACATTCCAAAGTTTAAGCTTTTTTTAACATCAGGTCTGAAGACTAATCAACGAAAATATATATTAAAAATAAAACCGAGTACTCAACTTGGTTTTAAATACGGAAGAACAATTGGAACAATATGGGTATTTCGGAATTATAAATAAAGAACGCTCTAGATTAAGTTTGGTATTTCCTGTTATTAACACGGCTTTGGATGTTTGAACCCTTTTAATCCATTTAACCGCACCAAGTTATGCATTAACAAAAATAACATTTCCTCGAAACGTATTCATGACTTACGTCATGCGTCACTTAGACCAAACTAAAGCTGGAAAGGCTCAGTAGAGTACTGGGATAGTACGCCTTGTATTTTCTTTCTCCTCCGCTCTTCTTCTATTTATCAGCGGTAAACTTATCAGTGAGATGATTTTCAAATTTGAAGTTTCACTTCAGATGCTATTACTAAAAAACAAGCACCATAGGACAACATTTCTTAAGACCCTATAATGTGGTCTCTCTAAGACACCCAAAGTCAGACCTTTCAGTGAAGAAATTGTATATGGACTATCTTTTGAGTGGATTTGATCAAGACAATGAAGTTTTTACCGAAAACATGAAGTTATCCTGCCTCGTCCTCCTTTCGTCTTTATTGCAACGGAGGCCTTTCCCTACTGGTGGATTGACGATGAGGGTCATAAAAAAGTTCGAAATACTCCTATTCTTCTAGTTAATGCAAGTTGAAACAGCTTTGATAATGAAACAAGCAGAATTAGCAGTTGTTTTGAAAATATATGGGTCTTTTAGTAGTTGATCGCAACAGGTTTAGAAATTTTGAGAGGTAAGCTTTTATTTTTTCGAAAAGTAACATTTTTATTTCAGTTGTAAATTTAAATCAGATTCTTTATTAAACAAGCGTCTAAGATGTTTCCATTTTTATAGTTTATTTTGCAGACTAAGGTTATAAAATTGATTGTTGAATTACAGGATGCTGGTAATTCGTCGCAATCAGCTTTGTTGGTGGCACGGCCGAGCCTCTTGCCTAGAATCAGTTATGAAAACAAAGAGGATATGTTGATAGCGCCTGCAGCTTATGAACACTTCAAGGAAGACGTTTTAGTAACTTCGATCGCTAGTTCTGCGCCAAATCATGTAAACACTTTAAAAAAACTATCTTTACATCCAAGCGGACGGATAGTGATATAGCTGCAGCATCAGGTGAAACCGCCGAACTACCTTGGTACCAAGGTTTCGTTGACTTTCAGCATGCCCTTGAGAATGGGTTTCATTATTTTATGTAAGACTAAAAATGTTGCTGTTTTTATAATTTGAAACCTTATTTTTAAGAAAATGAGTAAATTTGTAAATTTGCTGGTTTTTATCTTAGTTTATTTCTGGGTATCGCAGTATCCATCACCGCCCTAATTTTCATAATCTACACAGCAAAGCGTACGTTATCTTGCCTTGGGGTTTTGCAGAGGTATATGACGGTTTACAAAAATTTTTGGAGCCTCATCTCCAAATAAAACTAATTCAACTTCGTAATTCGAATTCGTAGCACATTAGAACTACCGGAGAAGGATGCTACTGTCGACAACGCATAACATAATATTGTTTAATTGGTCGATTGGTATCTGGAATGTTGTATGGGTAAGTTATGCTTTATTACGTGCAGTTACAAAGTTAAAGCAAATAACTTTTATCATTCTATTCTTATGTATATGGCCTACTTGCTGCAGGATTAAACTTGCAATTTCGGTCAATGGAGTAGCGCAGCGCTGAATTGTTTGTGTTACATTTTTAACCCATTGGGCTAATCCTTTGTTAGCCATTTTGATTCTTGACCATCCATTTCAAAAATTATGGAACTAATTTGGATTGTAAATCATTTTAAATTAATTCACTTACACTTTTGTACGTTTGCTTAAGACAAAGGGAAGGTTTAAGATGAAAAATATTGTCTAGTAGTACTACAGTTTATTTTATCTTAACAAATGGATTTTGTATGAAAGAAAAGTCACAGGTTTTCCCCTTCGGTTAGGAAAGGGGGAGGGTGTCAGGGTTTACTTTTGTAGATGAAGGATGGGTGACAGGTTTTACTTTTAATTAGGAAAGGTGACGGGGGGTTCAGGATTTACTTTACTTTGGTTGATGAAAATAGGACTGGCTTGTTTTTCTCATAGTTATGAAAAGGGGAGGGTGTTAGGATGTAAGTTCCAAAAAGGGGGGGGGGCGGGTGTTAGGATAGAAAAATGCATGCTACATGATATGATGTTTTCGGTAATCACAATACATTGAGATTTTGTAAACTAATGTTATTTAATAAAATACATTACCACACCCGATTTTAATTTTTTTAAAAATATTTAGGTACTTCGGAAAAATGTTGCAGTTTATTATTTAATGCAAGGTAGCTAAATTTTTTGTCGTTATGGTTATTGCTTATCTTCAGGGCGAAGTAAGGTGGAACTACTAGGCCTAAAATTTTCTCTAAAACGTACAGGACTGTAAATCTCAGAAATCTCGTACCTGTTGCTTATTTTTACTCTTCTTGTTGTATTCTTAGCTCATTTCACTAACTTTTAAATCTCAAATGGGTAGGAAATGTGTTGTAAAGCATTGTAGCAACAGGCGCGGTAAGCCTACTAACATCGTTCATGTTTTTCCGGATAAATTAAAGTTAGCAGAGCTACGCAAGCAATGGGTCAAAAGGGTTCTACATCCTACAGACGTAAATCATCTAAACGTGGACAACTTTGGCGTATGCTCGCTGCATTTCAACTCCTTTGATTACGTTGAAGGAGACCTTTTTTACACGAAAAGAAGTCCTTGCAGCCACTTGCCGTTCCAGCTGTCTTATTAGGATTGGATGGTACCCTTATGACTTTAGAGACTCTTGCTTAAGTCTATCTTAATGTTATAATAATACCTTCAATATTTAACTTTAAATAAATAATAGATCAAGCGGAAACCCTCTTAGATGTTAACCCTCCTAGTACGGAAATACCCATGGAGATGAAGAATGTTACCGATGGTAAGGGGTCATAAATTATTCCAAATGTTAAGTTTAAAAATAAAAATGACTTTTGAACGAGTAAATTCATATAGTTTTTCTTTTATAGAAGGACACGATCAAACTTATGACATGCCACATGCGTGATGTTGAAATTCAACTTTTAAAATACAAATTGGAGATGGCCGAGAAAACAATTAAGGAAAAAGGATATACTATTAATAAACTCCAAAAACAAGTCACGTATGGAGAAGAAAAGAACGCATTGGAAATGAAGCATCGCATAAAAAAGTTAGTCTATTGCTGGAATTTGCCAGAGGTGAAGAGTGCGGCTGTACGTGATTTAGAGGATTCTACAGAAATGATCGGTTCCCGAATTTTTTCAAGTATTTTTAAAGATACGCCGTCAACTTAATCAATAAATAATCTCATGACGGAGCAAATTGAAGACAATTTAATCGACATGTCCTGGGTCCCAATTCCGGAAGATTTGTCGTTCAATACTGTGCCATATTCCAGACTCACTGAAGAAGGAGGTATCGAATATTGCGCTGGATACATGGCAAAAAGATTTCTGTACGAATACCCTGAATTGTCTAAATCAGGGGAAGGGGAAGCGTCTGCTGATTTATGGGTCTCCGTTTTATCTGATCATTTTTCAGTTGAACCATCAACCAAGTGGGTAGCACTTTTCAAGAAGTTTGATGCTATTTTTTGTTTATTTCACCCATATAATAATGTTAATCGAGAAAAGGGTGTCGTGAAACTTGCATCACAGTTAATAGTAAGAAATTATAAGCATGTTCCGGCTGAAGTTGTTAAATTTTTTGTCAAAGGCCGAACGTTAATGCGAATTTAGTTTTTAAACCGAATGCTGCAAGATGAGAAGTATGTAAGGCAAGAGAGGAAACGGCGAGCTCTTATGGAGGCTTGATTAACTTGTTCAATCGTGTGTGCCATTAAAAAGTATTTTACGAATTGTTAAAATTAAGTGTAAGCTTTTTTATTTTAGATATTTATCACTTAACTCAAATTTTGTTGTATTTATTCATTATCAGTTATCGTTGATGTTCATAGTGGTAAAATATATGCTTAAATTTAGCCAAAAGTCAAAATTAATAGAATAATTATCAATTAAAGAATCATCATCAGTCACGATTTTTCATATAAATACTTTAACAAGGACTTTATCCCTAAAAACCCGCATCAAAATCAGAACTCCACTACTCCAAACCCATGGTTTTCGAAAAGTGACAAGATTTCTGAGATTTCTAGTCCCGTACGTTTTAGAGAAAATATAAAGCCTAGTGGTTCTACCTTACTTCGCCCTAAAGATAAGCAAGAACCATGACGACAAAAGTTCAGCTACCTTGATTTAATGGAAAATAAATTATAATATACTATGGGAGGAATGATTTACATTGCTAAATTGTCAACTTGCGAAAATGTGTAGCCAGCACACTTGTAATTTTTCGAACCTGTGAAGGATTTTAGGATGTCTACTATTCCCTTATGCCCCTTTGTTCCAACTGTAGAAACATAGGCGGAAACTAGGTTTCCACCGTTTCTCAGTTTCTCAGTAAAGCATAGCTTTCTAAAATGACCCTGTTTAAGAATAAGCTTAACGTTTTCAGAAATTTACATTACTTAATTAATGTAAATCGTATCTTTAAACAAGTCCAATAGCTAAATAGTAGAACTAAACATCAGTCTCCGTCTCCTTGGAACAAAGGTTTGTAATGAAAATGTAGACAGATTTTTATGAAAATAGTCTCAAACTGTTGAAATAACTCTTCTTAATACCGTAGTACAAATGTTTAATGTGTAAAGTAATTAACTTTCGAGCAATTAAGGTTAAACGATGTTTAGGTTACCTTTTTAACATAGTCCCTAACCCTTTTTTGCTTACTTTTGCTTCGTCCTCTAATAACTTCTAAGCCGCTCAATATAATTTCATGAAATTAGTCTGAAAATGTAGGTAATAAGCCTGTGGAGGTTATAGGCTATTCAAAAAACTATTGCAAACCATAAGTAACTGATTAATTGCCAAAAACTGATGGTAGCATACTACGCATGCGGGACAGCCTCCAGTATGCAGGGTAGAATAGCATCGCACACTATCCCCTACTACTACTACTTGCGTATTACGTGCACATGTATAGACATATCTCACATATGTTGAAGTGTGTAGACATATCTAATACACTATGCATAGACATATCTCACATATGTTGAAATGTGTATACATATCTCATGTGTTGAAATATATAGTCATATCTCACGTATGTTGAAATGTGTATACATATCTCATATGTGTTGAAATATATAGTCATATCTCACATATGTTGAAATGTGTATACATATCTCATATGTGTTATAATATATAGTCATATCTCACGTGCGTTAAAATGTGTACATGCATATCTCATATTTGTTGAAATATGTACATGCATATCTCATATCTGTTGAAATGTGTATGCATATCTCGTGTTAAAATGTGTATATTCATATCTCACATATGTTGAAATGCAAAAACATATCTGAAAGGTGTTGCAATGTCAATACATGCC
>JAQFZX010001550.1:0-28063 GCA_034682405.1 Hydroisotoma schaefferi | reverse complement strand
ATCCGAATGAAATATTTATTAAATCCAGTTGACTTATCCACTCCTACTGACTGAGGGGAAAGGACATTAGTATTTAATTTTAAAAATGTAAAACAACCCCAGATCGTAGAGTGCTTGATGGCCGATGAAAGGTGAAAAATAACTTGAAAATAAACACCAAAATTAAAACTGTTTCCCAGTCGGTGTTGATAGCTTTAAGTTATTGCTTCGTAGACGGATTTAAACCGTAAGGAAGTAAGTACAGAAGGGATGGATTTACTACTTCCAAGAATATTATTTTTCATCTTTATACCATGTTATGCAATGCGTAACCAAAATGAAGGAAATAATGAGGATGGAATGGAAATAGTGTTGTAATTTATGGAAGTTTTGCTTCTTTAATACCTCTAATTATTTACTACAGAGCTGTATAAGACTTTTATTTACAATCATATTACATGGCCATCGCTTTATTCATATCTCTCCGACGGGTAACGACATATTCCATATATATAAAAATATGCCATTGCTGGAATTAAACGGTTGCTAAAACGTTGATAAAAAGTCCTAAATAACTTTTCCCCTCTCGTTCCTGTCCATTATATTACACTAAATTAGTAGCATTAAATAATGTCAAAGGTTATCAATCCTATTTTAAGCATGCGTAAGTACCCAAACGGTTTTAAATTCGCTCTGTATCATGTAGTATATAGTAGTGCAGTGTGGTAAAAGTCCAAGAGTAAGGAATCCTATAATGTGTAAACCTTCTTTCTTTCTCACTTTTATTCTTCATATATTAAACCTTAAATAGTTCTTTTTTCCTGAGTGACATCTGACCCAAATTAAATTAGCATTTATCTTTAGTAATGATATATCCATCCAACCAAGAGCTCCAGCAAGCGAGGAAAAATAAGCAGACTTCTGCGTAAGTAGTAAGTGAAGTGAAGCCTGTAAAAAGTTTCTCTCCAAGTAGAGCTAAGTTGACAGGTAAAATAAAGACTCACACGTTCAAAAAAAGACATTAGCTGAAGAAAGGCCAATTAATTCACCACCTTTAACCTCAACTTTTTCCACTACTAGTGATACTAACTTGGCTATACTTCCTTTGGGTTTTTTCCACCTTCATCCATCAAGTTCAGTTAGAGTTGAGCTGGAGGAGGGAGAGAAGCCTCAAAGTAAAATATTGTAACAAGATAAAAGTGGATGAAAGTAGGGAAAGTACAGTAAAATACTTTTAATAAGGAGAGTCTAATTTGGAATTAGAAAAAGAGGATGACAGACACACAGGCAAGGGTAGTGGGAATAACTAGAAAAAATATAAATAAGAAAATGACACTGACGGACATGAAATAAAAAATGAAACGGTTTGACTTGAGGGAAAATGTATTATTTCTACCACATTTTCCCACCTTCTTTGTACTGATCCTATTTATTTTTAATTCTTATTGTATTCGGTTAATAAGGTACTTTTTTGTGGAATATTTTGGGCCATGTTTTATAGATTTTATAAGTCCCTACGAGGAATTATTCTGTGGAAGATCTATTCTAAAATAGGTTTATATAAATGATTAGCCATAGATGTATAAGACTATAAATAAATACCACCTTTCTTCTCATTTTATATTGACCTGACCTGATATTGAGATAAATATGATTGTATTCCATATTATAATATCATTTCCGAATAAATCATTGACTGAGTTGACTATATCAAATCAGCATTGAAACTGCGGGGGAATTAACATATCAACGGGGAATTAAAGTAGGTATTAAGGTACTTTTGTCAGTAAATTAAGACTATAAAAGGCTTCTTCGTGTATGTCACCAACCATGCAGGTGTTAATGTATGTTTCGTGAGTGTCATCCCAATGCCCGATAAGGTCTTCGCCTATCAATCAATCATCATCGTGGGATTTATTTTAATCTCCTTTACTTCCTTTTGTATGATCAATTTTGTGAAGCATAGCATGTTCAAAGTTTTAGACGATGCCTTCTCTTTATCCGTTCATTGCTAAAATTAATATGATTACTAACTGGTATTACTAATAAACTGGAACATTTCTGACATTTAATGTTTAACTTTCGGTGATTTAATGCCTAACTTCTTGTGTCTAGTATTCATAAAGGTGAGCGCATTTCCCTAATGTCAGAATTTAGTTGTAAAGCATTCTAGATAATATCCCTAATATTAAAGATAGCTCCCTCCGATTAAATCAAAGTTGCGAAAAGCAATAAAAAATTTATATGACACTAATTAGACTTAAAATTTTTACCCCCTGTGGCTACACTTCATCAACATAAAGCACCCTATCGCTATCATACATGAAATGCTGTATTGTTACAAAGAATCCCCCCCGCCGCCCCCATTTATTTATTTTATTCGTTTTAACCAGGTACTTTACTTCAAACCAAAGCAAATAATTTCTCCAAGCATGAGGAATTCATACCAAGAAACCAAATTAACCAATCAAGTACTCCTGTTATCAAAAACTACAAGTTCTAATCCTCTTCTACAAGCAAAATAACCAAAGTCTATTAAATTTCTCGGACCTTCCTCCCTCCCCCTCCCCCCGAGCTCAACGAGCTTGGGCTATAAAACAAGTAATAAAATTTTATATGCAATTTCCCCCGTAATTAAAAGCTACTTGTTCAGAACCCATGAGCAATTCTCCCGTTCCACTTCCAGTCACCGGTTCAACTTCAACTCACACGTTATTTGGGACGTAAGTAATGTTAATGTAGCAGTTTCTAAATAAAATTGGCCTCATACATAATACAAACAACCCGTATCAAAACTCGCTATCAATTATATGCTAGTAGTAGTCGGTATATGTCTACCCAAGGTATCATAAACCTTATCAAGGGCTACTTAAATGATAACTACTATAGTAGTAGTAGTTTGAGAAGAGTTCTCAAGCCTTTACCACCATTAAGTAGGGGGTAATGAAAAAGTTGGCTCGTAAAAAATTAGATTTATAACGTCCCAAAAGTAAAGTAGCTTTATTGGGAGTAAGTAAGTAAGCAAGGGAAAAGCCACCGTTTATTATTATGATAGACGCTCATGGCTAAAAAGAAGTGAGAGGCTAGGAGGCTAGGCTGGATCGTTTGGGAGAATAAAATCGTGCCAAAATTAGTGCAAAATATGGCCCAATAATAATACACCGACCGTGAGCTGTGGAGAAATGATTACTATTTAAAAGGGTTACACTAGAGGGTCATTTCCAGCTTGGCGTAGTCTGACCAACCCGATCTGCTAATAAATCGGGGAGATTAATTAAGACATAAAATCCAGAAGAGTTGGGGAATTACACCTCTTAAAATAGTAGTTGTGGTTGTGATAATGCCTTATTTACTGGAGTGATCATGATCACGTTAGTTGTATAGTTAAGTTGTATAGTAAAGTAAATTTCAAAGTTGTAGATTAAGATTAATCATAAACTTATTGGGTCGCTGACCAGGTTTAATGATGAAATAATAATAATAACGTGATGAATATGGAAGTGGAGAAAGTAAAGTTAGGGAAGAATGATGAGAAGGTGGCATGACTTGGTCCAGTAATCGTAAAAGTGTCAGATGAATGAAGGCTTGTCTGCAGTTATTGCGCATTGTTGATTACTGATTGTTCTCTATGGGGTGTAGGTGCTTTGGATTGGTTGGTTCAGTTTCGATTTTTTGATTAGACATTATAGGGTTAAGATTTTATAAAATAAAAGTAGCAGTAGAGGTAAAGTTAGCACGTGTAGTTGTAGAGCTTGTAATTGTATTAGTGATGAAGGTGGTTCTTTGTTGTGGTAATTTAGAAATTGCAAAACAAAAGTGAGATGAGTTGTGGACTGGGTTTCTTAATCAAAGTCACAAAGGTGAAGTTATCAGTAGGGAAATCATAAAACATTAAGAGGTAATTTAGACCTTTGCTCGTTGTTTTGTTTGATGCTTGATGCTTAATCGCTCATTTAGTTGTCAAGAGTTGTGCGGGTTGTTCGCAGCAGTTCAGTTTACTTGGTGTGGTTCACTTTTACCGATAACACCGCGTTAGTAGGAAGGTAAAGCAAAAGTATGACAGTGAGGTCACTTGTTGGCAACGTTTGTTCGTCTATGCCCTGCCTGCGTCGTTGTTTGTACGTATTATTAATTATTTCCTGGGATTTAAGGACAGAATTTAAGCCAAATCTACAGAAATGTTATAAAGGAAATGAAAACTTTGTTGTCATTAATTTCCACCTTATTCAAATGTCCAAGTGTCTAAATTAATTCGAAGTTAAAATCATATGCTTTTATTTACCATCCAGTTCCAGTTCTAGTTCTGCATGGGTTACTAAAGCCAATATTTTATTTTAGATCTCATGCTATCATTCTCCACTCATTATGTACCACTACCTTTTTAGCCCTTGCTATTGCACTTAGAGAAAGAGTTTCTTCCAGATAAAATAGAGATCTTTCGTAGTAAATTTTAGCCAGTCGATAGTAATACTTTCTCTTAAGTTATACAAGTTAGCATCCTCTTGTAGAAGAGAATGAGAGAAAGTGGTAGTAAATTTTGTGGATGGAGTATGATGGATGAAGGAAGCTCATCTTTGGGTTGACACGACTGAGACCATTTTTGACAATGATATATGACTCCTAATCGGTCTCTTGTGCTCTTTATCCACCCTGTGTCCATCCGCCTAGTCTAAAGTATTATCATCAGGATTATTATTACTATTATTATCATCATTCCCATCACCATCTCCCCGTCTGTCTACCTTATGATAAATACTCGATCATCATTACCATCATCAACGTCCTTGCCGATTTTAAAACTAATGGAGTATAACTGCCTGCAATATGCAAAGCTGCAAAATCTTCATTCTCCTAAGATAAGAATATCATTATTAATATATCAACGCTATGTACTACTAATATTACTACTAATACTATTATTATTACTACTATTACTACTACTACCACTACTGCTACTACTACTACTACTACTACCACTACTGCTACTACTACTACTACTACTAATACTAATACTACTGCTACTACTACTACTACTACTACTACTACTACAACAACCACTACTACAAAAGCTGGATGAACTGACTGTTGGTTAAAGTAAATTTGATCGAGTGCCTAAGAAGTTTGCTGGAGGGGTAGGGAATTTCTCAAAATGACACCAAAGTTGATTGGGACATCCATTATGTCTTTATTTCACCTCGTCAGACAACCAAGTAGTGAATCATACCATTATTTTAATGAGCATCATTATTACTAAACCACCAACCATCCATCCTACTGGAGCAAGTCACCGGGTACTGCGGCAGCTATTTCTGATATAGTACTACCACTAACTATTACTAATAACATATTGGAGATGAATGATTAAGTAAAGAAACTTAAGGACGAATTATTGGTAAGAAGGTTTTGAGAAATGCCTCATTGGAAATAGAGCTTCTAGAGGTATAATCTTCATAAAGTATTCTATAACAGAGAACAAAAAATATGAATCAATTAATTTTCAATGAAATCAGAACTATTCAGATTGCTTTGGATATCCTTACAGGTTGTCAGAATTGTAAAAGAAAAATAGCATTTGCTAAGCTTGTTGAAGTTATTTCCAAGAACAATTACCATATTTTACTTGAAATGGTATAGCATAAAAAGCTTTGAGAGTTGTTGCACAAATCATGAAAAATAAATGACCAAAGTACAGTAAAAATAAGATAATTCATCAGGCGAAGGAAACCTTGAGCACTCTCTCATATAGGTTCTGGTGCGTAGGTTTGATTCTGCTTTAGCAGGAAATAAGATGAATTAGGCTAAAGATAAGTATTATTTAGTGGAATTAGTTCTACTACTAAAAGGTGATTTGAGTGACAATGGTAGAATGGAAAGTGACAGGATTCCGGCTGCTGGTTGAAGTCTTAAGTAAAATAAATGACCTCTACGACCAGAGTGCCGCTGCTGAGGATGTTTCCGCGTCTTCCGTAGTTCATTTATAACCTTTTTGGGAGGAGTAATTAATCCTTTCTGTCCCAGCGAGTGATGCATGCTAATAATATTTGTATTGCTTACTACTACTACTACTACTTCTACTACTACTACTACTACTACTACTATAGTACTAATATTACTAATACTACTACTACGACTACTACTACGTTGCCTCTTCTAAATCCTACTTTTCAGTATAAAGTTCAGCTTTCTGTGTTTGAACAACATAACATAACGTCTAGATTTTGAGCGAGTATTAAGATACCGGGAACTGGGGATCTTGCTACATTAATTTAGGCAGTAAAAGTCTACGGGATTTTGGTCTCATAAATATGAAAAAATCCTACTATTCTATTATTCACATGGAATAATTTGACAGTCAAAAGACCAATGGCAATGGGTAGATAGATAGTAACTTTAGCTTTTTAGGTGTAAGGAAAACTGTAAAATGAATCACTGAACCGTGCGTGGCCATATTCGACAATAGTGATTAGAGATTCAAGAAAATTAGTCTTCCTTCAGAAATTACCAAACTAAAGGGAATATATTAGAAATTGCGAGTGTTGGCATTTGGTTTGTGCTTGCGAAATATCCTTAGGCTTCTTTCTATGTTTGCCGTTCTTTGGATTTTAATTTTGAATTGCAGATCCATGTCAATTTTGAAAAAAGTAAATGAGAATTGAGTAAACTTTCATAAAATCTGAGCTGCTATTAACCTGGATCTTTATACGAGGTTTGATTGAATTAGGTAACAAAATAAAGATATTTTGTGAATGTGGACAGGGTAGGATTAAATATTTGACTCATTCATTATATATCATCATAATTCATAAGATAGGCTTTACGATTAAATTGAGATGACTTCCTTGTTCTGTTCAGTAATCACAAGAAGAATCCGTGCCAATAGGGTGTGTGTACTGATTTGGTTCAAAATACAATTTTTTTTATCACATTACATTGTTAAGTAGTCTACTGACTGTGCCTAGAGCAGAAGTTATTCATTCAAAACGCGTCGCTTTAAGATAAAAGATGGATACAAATACAAAGGGTTGGTTCATGGTTCCCCTTTTGACTTAGATAGTTTCAGTGTAGAAAGAACAGAGAAGACGACAATTGAAAAAGCACAATAGAACACAGTCAACTGTGCATATAATAATAAGCATGGAAAAATAAATAAAGATGGTGTTCAATTTTAAAGCGAATAATTGTACCTCAAACTCAATTCTACTGTAATACTTTCATATGTCCATACATTTTAATGCAAATGCTTTAGTTAGGCAAACATTAATCACATCTTTATTTCCTGGATTGCAATGTAACTGTAATCGGGATCTAAAAAAAACTGCATGGTACGGTTAGCTCTATACAGTCACAGTAGCATTGTTCACTTAAGAAAAAAGGAACATTAGGTTAGGAATTTTTGTCTGCAAATAAGTGGCTCGATTTAGGGATATTACTGACAAGTAACGCATACTAATCCCTGAATCGCTCCTCACCTAATGTGTTTTAAGGCAGTGATATTTCTATTGTTTTAGTAAATCCTCAACTTTACTTGATGGATACGTTTTCTGTACTAAAAATAGTTAAACAAAACAAACCAAGCTGACATTGAACTATTTGCGCTAAATGTAATGTGGTGGCTACTGTTGAATGTAGTTAGCTTAAGTATCTAATAATAGTGCTGGTTGATTTGCTCATGCGGTTGTAAATAATAAGGCAGTAATCATCAAACCTCTTGACAATGACATTTGACACATTTACACACAACCTACCTTAATGTTTCATGATAAAAAATTCATAGTTTTTCAAGAAAACGTTAACATGAATTGCAACTGACTCTTGGAGTTTTGGACGGTATTGAAATGACTATCACAAGATTTATTTCACAAGATTTATTCGCAATTTATCGACATTTTGGAAGTAATTTGTCAAAATTATTATGCGACATTTTTCTAGTTCATTGGATCTAATATTAAACTGCTAGTAATCGCGCATAGAAGGTTTCCCCTACTGACACAGAAAGTTAACTGCTATTTTAACAAATACAAGGAACCTTGTAACCCGGTTCCTATCAGTGAACGCTCTGCTGTATTACTCCTAACTTGTATAATTTATTCAATTGCACGCAATGTAATAATAATACATCGAACTTTTCACACTTTTTATATTCTCAGCTCTTTATTATTTTTCAATTTTGCAAAAATAGTTACACTTCGCCCTTATGGATTATTGAATTAACAACAACAAGTGTCATACTGAGGACCCTTCTCAGTCCCACTGCAGGTCAATGAAGTAAAGACACACCCATGCGGGCAATGTCTAATATTGTATCCGCATTTACTTTCTTCACAATGGCCTCCATGCTGGTGTTCATAACCTACTCCATGACCCTTGAAATCTGTCGTGTGAGTAAAGTCCTCTCCGACAGGACTGCGTCTATTCCCATGACCCTCTCCTCCGTGACCGTGCCCTTCTGACCGCCCGTGACCGGAATCTCGAACTCGGGAGTAGGCTATTGCCGTTGAGAAGGAACGTCCGTGTCCGTGTCCACCTCTTTTCACTCGGTTGGCTTTGTTTCATTCAAGGAATATAAAATTAATTAAAGTCATGCAAAACTGTCAATAAAATTCAAACTTTTAGGAACATTTTTTTAAATGGCAACTCAACCTATAAAAAGTTTCAAACTTTGCCATTAAAAACCTTTAAAACTGCAAAACTTTCTATAAAAACCTTCAGACTCTGAACTATCAATGGTCTGCAAAACTGAATACCCTTCCTTTAATGAAAATTCCAAGCTCGAAAATCTCCCTAAACTTTTTGTTTTTTAACTGAATAGTTGTCTAAGAATTATGAAGGTTTGGATAAAATGTTTTTTAATCTTACTGTTGGCCGACGAAACGGTACAAGTCCCAAAAAGAAGGATGAAGCTCCCGACCACCAATAAAATCCAGAGAAATGGCACAGACTGAACTTTCATATTGGATCTTGCGAACAAGTCGTCAACGCTGCTATGTAATATATTGTAATTTGTTACTACTTGTTTCAGCAACTCAATTCAATAATAGTCGACCCACGTAGTCGAAGTAGTAGAAGGATTATTTCCCAATCCAAATCAAGTACAAAAGTTTCACTTTAATCTATCTCAATAGTTAAAAAACAAAACAAAGTTTGTCTAACAAACGTTAACCCACGCAGAGTTGGATGCATACACTAAGGCCATACGAGTTGGTTAAATGAATCCAAAAAGGTACAAAATAAGTGTGAATTTGTTAATCCAATTAGACAGGGTTTAATCCACCAACCACTTCAGACAAACATTTTTCAATAAGCTTTGATTTCCTTCTACTTCTACTCTTTATTCTCAGTCTGATGATGTGATGTGGGCTTATAAGTTGGGAAGTTTGTGTCAATTTTTTTCAATTGCAATTTCAATGCACGTCTCTTTGCTAAAAAATAAACCAAAGAATATAAACACTCTTACTACTATATACTACTAATGGTACTACTAAGAAATACAAGCAAGGTAAGTTACAACTAAATATGCAGAAAATGGGACTTGTTGTGCTATTATTTTTGTTAAAACTGTACTGTTTCAGTTTTTAGGGTTAACAGTCAGTAGTAGCAGTTTTTTGGCGAAGATCTGAATCCATATCTGAGGTTAAAACTGTCTATTTCTCACGCAGAGGTGACAATGCCGAATGAAATGCATGAATCATGACTAGGCTTGGTGCAGACTTGTTCAAGGAGATAAATTTGTAAGCGTAATCTTAATGTTTTAAAACGTAGACTTTTTTTTGTATTTAACTTACTATTTTTGGGTTTAAGAAACATGCATAAAGAATATATGACTGAAAACAAACTTAGGTTAAGTTAGGGATAAGGTAAGTAAGGTAGCCGGATTGTTAGCATTTAATGAACTACATATACTAACGGATTCAGTCTGAGACGTGGCTGCATGTATTGCAAATTGCAATCCACAATCAATTGAATATTGAAATTATATTATTATTACATTCCTGAACTTCTTTTTAAAAACCTCCTCCAAGCAGCTATTTGAGCCCAGTCAATTGTTGTTTCTGTGCATAACTGATATGATAAAAGCTAAAGAACGTCTTTATTTTGTGAGGGCGAAGCCCCCACACCCATTACTTTCCCCATTACTTCCCCCTAAAATGAACCGCATCTGTAAATATTAGATTTGTTTTGTGATTTTCAATCAGAAGTAGAGAAACAAATTTTTTCACTTTAAGGACCCCGTTTTGTACCCCCACGGGTCTCTAGAAGGTAGAATTCGTAAAAAGTATTGTTTTTCCTGTGCTTTTAAATCAAAAGTAGAGAAACGATTTTCCTTTCATTTAATGACCCTAGGGGTTTTTGTGGCCCCCACGGGTCCCTAGGTTGTCGAAGAACTGAAAACTTCGGCCAGATTTTAGTTAGAGCAGTTGCAACCACTGTGCGAAAATTCAGACGGATCTGTCGGATAGGTTCTGAGATCTCACAAAGACGGACAGACAGACAGACAGACGGACGGACGGATTACGTGGCTACATACGCCCAATTGACTAGGCTAAAACTGCCAAGCCTAGAGGATTATTTTGGTAGCTGGATGGATAGAATCGTCAATATGGATTTCAAAGCAAGAGATTGATATTGATACAAGAAGCAAATATATTATGCGATGGGATTAAAAATAGCAGAGAAATCTATGCTTTTAATCATGCACATAAAAGATAGCTAAGTTAGTAAGATTCTTTGCTTATAGTTTGTATGCAGGGGAAAAAACTCGTGAAGCTTAAGTAACTGACACGCTGTAAGTCACGTAGATTTGCAGCTTTAATCGGTATTGTTTAAAAGCAATACGACCTACAATAAGGCGAGGCGGAAAGGCTGTTGCTGCAAACAATCCATGATTCAGTAAATGGTTCAATGAAGGTGAGAGTATCTTTAAATCTGTCATTCAGTAAAGATCCTTGTTTATCTGAGCTGTGTTATTTACAACTATGCGCTTTAGAAGTACATTAGAGGCATAACATAAACAGTTAACTCTCTGGCTTGCTGCGATTAGCACGCATTTGAAGTTTTCTATTTCGTGTAGATTTTTCCAACCGTTTGCCAACCCTTGATTTGCTTCTTATTTTAAGGATTATGTTAGTAAACTCCAATTGCATTTAGTGAGTAGGGCTTTGTAGTGGCTATTCCACTTGCGCCTGCTGTTTCTGCAATAATTTAGACTAATCTGAAGTGGTATTTCAAATGTCTAATCATTGAGTTTCAAGACACCTCAGTAGATGAAGGTTGCTCTTGAGATGAGATGCTAGAAAAACATCATAATTTGTAGAAACGTACTTTAAAAGCGGGTTGTCGTCATTAAAAGCGGGTTGTTGTCATTCATTCACCAACCAATACCTCCAATGTCCACCGTAATTAATAAGAAACAAGAATAAACCGAGTAGAAATTTGTCGATTTTTGTTTAGTCTACCGATGCAACTAGAAACAATTGTGATGGAAAAAGCTTTTGAAATTACATCCTATAACTACACACAACAAGTCACAGTCAGCACCTTTCACCGAGTCTTTCAGAGGATTAAATAAATTCCTTACTGACCGCTAGAAAGGTACCTTTCGGTAAGTTAATGTAATGTAGTAATGGCAAAAGTCTCTTATCAACTACCATTGCTGGCGTAGCTAGAGCAATTCTCCTTCCAACTTTACATTAAGTTTTAGTACAACAGTTGACCAAAGTCTTTGACCGTTGTTGCCCTAGAATGACATTACAATAGAAAATTATCACCAACCATCAGCAGCTATTGGACTGCCAACGACTTTTTGTCAATTTAACATCGTTTCAGCATTAGCCGGTGTACTTTTGGGACATTTTAGACCTTTCTTTACTTATTAGTTTGTTTAGTCAAATACATAGGCTTGTAAAATGATATTTTTTACTGAAATTGAATCATGTTTGCCCCTGTATTTAATACCTATATAGTCCCAATAAGCATCTACTGAAAAGGCATTACCGTTTACCAGATAGTGGACCGGTCATTTTATTTGCTAAGGGGAAAGTCTCAAGGTCGTCATCAACATTTATATCTGTCCCTGGAATGCTCCATTTTAGCCAGAATTCGAGTACATATGTGATTCGTTTGACGACACCAAGTGGGGAATTAGATTCGTTTATGAACCATATTTCTGACCATTTAGCAAGTCCCTACCCATCAGAGGCAGCGGAGGATAGTAAAAGAGGGAAGGGAACGACCCATCTCATCAGTCTTGGTTGTCTTCATGAGATCTTGGGAGGAAAGTGTGGGCCATTTGTCCACAAATTGACTAATAACTGTCTTTATTTCTACTTTTAAGTAAAATACTTGGCTCCAGGATTACCCCCACGTATCTTAATGTTATAAGTCCATGGTTAGAAAGAAGAAAAGGTAGTCAGTAGCATTAAATAGAATTTAAAACTTCTTTTAGAAATGTTCATAAACCTGAGTTTAAGCTTTAACCGAATGAAACCTCAGATCTGATGCAGTATCCTCTAAGAAATTGACAAAAACATTTCCATACTGCAAGGTTCATCCATAAGTTAACAATATCAAGAAGTCAATGCTGAAGTTGCGAAAGATGCGATCAAAATCTCTCAGATCTGATTTACTGTGATTATCCTCAACAATATTTATACAAATTAACTATCCGTGTAACATAAGTAGATAGATGACTGTTACTGATTGATTAGATAACAGAAAATAACTAGCATTATGTTATCTCCCTCTACGTACTGAACAGCGAATACAATAAAAAACATTTAGAAATAATGGATGAAACTGATATCGTACGTAGAAAGTAATATAAACTAAATATGTACTTTTGCATGCTCTAGCTAAGCTAAAGTAAGCCAAATTGTATAGGTAGCTGGGCTGAGCAGAACTAATAAAACTCTCTAGTTTAAGTTAATGTACAGTTCATAAACAAGACACACTTTACTCGGAGAAAAAAGTAAAGAAAGTAATACGGAAAACCTCCATTTTTTTAGAAACTCTACGTCTTTTACAAACCCCTTTTAAAGTTTGACAGTCCTTGGTCTCGGTCACATTTCTAGCTCTCATGAGAACCTAAAAAGTGTTTAATTTTTCTACTTATGTTACTTAGTAGCTAGATAGGTAGGCGTAGTTCAGGATTTACTGGGTGACTATTACAAACGATTACTTCAAGCAGTGTTGTACTGATGGTTGTTAAAATGTATGAGCTTTTAGCTTTGGCATTCGCTTGAATTGAAGAATGAACCTCATTTATATGCTTCAACAGGGTATTTCCCGTTTTTACAATAGAAGTTGTATATTTCTCTCTCTTTCTATCCACTTTGTTTGGTTGGTTGTATCACATTGTGTGCTGTTGGTGAAGAAACTGTCAACTGTAGCGAAAAATATAAAGAGTGTTGTAAATAAGTGGAAGTAGGAGTATAATACCCGGGTGACTTTTATACTGCCTAATTTTCTTTCCAGTTGTACAAGGTGCGTTTCATCTTAAATGTACTCGTTTGGCAAATGTAGCAGTCGATGCGATGTTGGGCAAGAATTAAAGATGTGGACAAAGCAATTTTGTCAAAACGCAATGCAGACAACCTTAAAATTAATGGTTTAGAACTTTTCTGTAGAAATGTCTTTAAATATTTAACCAGTTTTTTATTGTAAAATTTAAAAAAATCCCCTTATAATGAGACTTTACTGGCTAAATGCTTAAATTTCTTAAGTTACATGAAGGGTGGGATTACTATCTTTCTTTCAAAGGTTTTTACTTTATTTATTTCCGTAAGGTCTTTTGGAATGCGACCAAATGAACGTGATAAAATGAATAGGAATTAAACTATTTATTTAAGAGTAGCAACTGACTGTGACTAGCTAAATATTTCTCGAGTAAATTAGATCCAGAACCATTCTAAATGTGTACTATGTAGTTAAGAGTAAATTAGTTAAGTCTCACTAGAAGAAAATCATGTTTAAGAGGTTTCGGGGAGAGAGTACGTACGGTATTTCAGACAAAATAAGTTAAGTACCGTGTGGCAGAAATAATTTGCACCAATTTGCAAGACAATTTAAGATCCTGGCTTGATTTTATGTTGATGGCAATCGCATGGCTTGGTGTGGTCTTGCCTCTTTTATACATATTATTTTATTTAGATGCTTCCATCGACCTTATCTTGCCAGGATGGTGTCAGTTGTCAGTGTTGGTCGGTGTGTGTTCCACTTAACTAGAGAATAATAATTCAAGTATGCAAATCCTAGTCACATAGAGAAGAGCTTAAGTAATAAAAATTCGCTTGAAGTTTTAGAGTTCCGTTTATTTTATTGTTTAACTTAAAAGAGGATGCGTATTGTTTTAACTTAACTTTCGCGAAAGAGCTTTGTGTGTATTACTTTGGGTCTTTGAAGAAAATACCGTATGCCGTGCCAAATGGTTCGAGAAATGTGGTGAAATTAGGAGCATTTGCTTGCAATGACTCAGGCTAATTTCCCCAAGAATAAGACTGCAATGGCAAAAAGGTTGGGCTGCTTGTAAAATAGGAAATAAATAACATTTTCACGTACATGGAGATGAGAGGTAGAGTAGAAATGAGAATACTAAGTAGGTTTGATTCTTTTCCGATGGAATTAATAATGTGTTATGTACGGATTTTTGTGTTATTTGAAGGAAAAAATGCATTTTCTAAACACAATCAAATGAAGTTCCATACTTTTATGAAAAATTCTGCAAATGTATAAGTTTTAAAGATTTTTGTCTTAAAATATCACTGCTATAAGCGAAGACATGAATAATTCAGCGGTCCTAATATATCAAAGGATCCTTAAAAACGGAAGTCAGTCATCTTTGAAACCTAGTTCAGTAATGAGGGGAATACAGGTTGCAGGTCCATCGCCATCATATGCATATGAATCTACAGGGAAGTCACTTTTACTTAAATTAGTATTGCCACCCCCACTTGCGCTACTACTGGCATGTTCTAATACTAATGGCAAGTACATATCATCTTCAGTATAATCGGTAGGAGGTTTGTTACTATCGGTTTCTATCACGGTGGGGCCTGTTTTTTTAGGGGTTTGGACTATATTTGGAGAATTTTGATGGTAGCTTCCTCCATCCTGGCTATTAGTAGGTGAAGACGTTACAAGAGGTGTGGGAGAGGGTTGAGTCATAATTACTTCAGGCAGGGGGGCAGGATGTCTTGCTGGAGTGGCTGAAGTAGAGCTGGCATTACTACTCGTTGTGGTGTTTCCAGTGTTAATGTTTAGTTGATTCATCACTGGATTCGGGAATGTGGAAGGCTGGTTGTTATAGGTGTAGTTTCTAGCCCCCGGGTTTATAGACTGATTCGGAGGGTTGTTACTACTCGAAGATGCCACAGCTTGAAGGTCTTGATGCAGGTTTATGTTGACTGGAGCATAGGTCGGGGTCAGGATAGGGCTAGGAAGAGGGGTTGATTGGGGTATGGAATACCCTGGATAAGGATGATGAGGAGAGGGACCTGGAAGTGGGGGCGATGGTTGAGGACTTCGACGTATTAAGGGGGAAGGTGGGGCTGTGATATCCCAAGAGGGTCGTTGTCCCGTGTAATTTTGTCCATTGTTATTTTGGTTAGTAGCACCAACACCGTAGTGGGTCCCTTGTTGAGGCATCCAATAGGGGGACATTGCTCGCATTTCGGGGCTCTGAAATTTTTAAAACGGTTTGTTTGTGTTGCTAAAAAGGGGGTTTATGATCATGATGTGAAATTTACCAGTCTATTCATAGCAGAAGTGCCGGCAGGAATGAGTAACGAAGCAGGTCTTGACAGAAAGGGGGACTCGAATAAGTAAGGAAGTCCTGTGACATGAGTACTAATCGTTCCTAAATTAAAATAAATCCCATTAGTTTACCTAGAATAATTCCTCTTTCGATATATATTATTTGGATTTAAGGAAAACGTACTTATACTACTGGCAGTTGACTGAGGCATCGAGGTTTCCAAAGACTTTAAAACTTGGACCATTTCTGGGCGATTTTTTGGCAATCTTTCTATACAGTTTCGACCTAGTTTCATTAAAATAAAGAATACATCTGGATTATCCAGTCCTCCTTTAGGGTCTTTGGTACTTTCGATATTTCCTTCAGCCTCTTCTACTAAATCTCTCTGAAATTGGAAAGTCCAAATCGTTTATAATTACGATGGTTGAATGAGCTACCAACTGATAATCTACTGAATAATATTTTCTACCAGAAATTTCTTCGCTCGGCTTTCTTCGTAAGCTCGTTGCCCAGTTGCAAGCTCAAACAATACGATTCCAAAGCTAAATGTATCCACTTTAGTTGAAAGTTTCTTGGACCGTAGATACTCATCTGGTAGATAAGGACGCGTTCCATGCACCCGAGAAACCTTTACGTAGGAAGCGTCAGCCTTCGTCGGAGGAGTCATTTCACGTGCGAGGCCAAAATCTCCTACTTTAGCTTCAAAATTTCGATCCAATAGAATATTTGCACTATAAAAGGCACAGAGTAGTTAATTTTAGGGAATGGAATATGGGTCCATTTTATTTTCTAGGTCTACTTTTAGTAGAATTGGATAAACCTTTTAATATCCCCATGAATCAGTGGTTGAGGGCCGATAGAATGCAGAAATTGGATACCACAAGCGACGCCTTTGGAAATATGGAATCGGAGATGCCAACTTAAGGGAGTGGTCCTTTGCTGATAAGAAAGACGCAAACATACTCTTACTTAACCGTTTTGTGATTTAGTTTTTGTACAAAGTAATTTCCAAGCAAATATTGAAATCTAACCCGACAGAGTATTCGATCTTCGAGAGAACCATTATTCATAAATTGATAAACTAAACAAGGATGGTCTCCCTCCAGCGAGAAACCATAAAGCGGAAGTATGTTATCGTGTCGATAAGAATTAAGGAATTTTAATTCTCCGAGTGATTGTTTCATTTGGCTTTCTACGTATGCCTGATTGGGTCTCTGCATTAGGGCACAAGAACATGACATTTATTGTATATTCATTGCAGATTTTGGAACACTTTTTATGCCCTTATCATCCCATTACTTTTTAGTGCATACCTGTTCCATTCGCTTGATTGCCACAGCGGTACATTTCCACATTCCCTTATATACAGTACCGAAGCCCCCTTTCCCAAGGATGTTTCTCCGTTCCCAATTATTGGTGGCGGTGACCAGGTCAGTATAAGGTATTTGAGGAAGTTGACCCACCGACTCGGACAAAGTGGCTAGCTTCCCTTTTTCATCTAAGGATTCATTAAATATAATTCATTAAATTAGTCTCGTAAGGTTAGATTTCATCTACTAAATGTCACAGAGAAATGTACATACTTTCAGGGATTCCATCAGCTTTCTTAGGTGGTTCTGCAGCGTCAACCTTTTCCGGAGTGATATTTTGAACTTTGACCTCCACAGGAGTTGTAGGAGCAGGAGGCTCATCTATTCCAACAAGCTCCTGAGTAGGGTGGAAATCCGGGTCTCGGATGAATGTGTGGTACTTAGGATCAACTGAAGTTGCAAAAAAATCATATAAATTCCAAAAAACCTGAAAATTTTGCTAAAATAACGCCTAAAATACCCACCATATTTAGCAAGGATTTTCATTCCTCTGTAGTGAAGAAGGCGACCAAGTAGTGTAAAAAGCTCTAGAATTGTATGATTTTGGTTACCCCAAGAGGTCAATAGGGCATCTGTTGGGGAACCCCCACGAAAAACTGCCCGACTAAATTCACTCAGGTCACTACTCGAGTAGCCCATAAGACCTCCCCCTGATAAATGTGAATGGCATGCATAATTTAAATAGCTATTTAAAAAATGAGTATGATTTTTCATGATTATTTTCCTCATAATTTACCCAACGTTTCCCATTGATTATTCTCATCAAAAATCCTGCAAATCTCTTTCCTTTCGAAGAACGGTAGCTCATAAATGTATTTAATTTTTCCAACCGGACATGCAGATGAAGAGGATACGGATGATGATAACATGGATTGCTGGATATTTGGGTGATTATGATTATGACTATGCTGATGCTGTTGTGCCAAGGATGCTCTCATTGCTGAGGAACAATTCCGGGTTGTACTAAAGTTCATGGTGGGTAGGAAGGATGCATTTAGACCCTCGTTTGATTGATAAAATGCAACTTTTAAAAACTTTCAAAATGTTGTTTTACTAGAAAAATCTGCTTTTATTTTATCTGACTTTTTAAACCAAGTTATTAATGTATAATAATAATCAGTTCAAGTGTTTTAAGTGCATGTGTATCATATCACAGGTTAAGTTGCTTGTGTACGTTTAAACGGGAATTAAAATATGGAATTACCTTAAAAATTATGCGTTATGGAGTTAACTATCTGGGGAATCCCAGCTGTTTGTACTTGAGCGGACTATCTCTGTTAAAAAAAAGAGATAACTGCCTCGAGCAATTGTAACTTGTTACTTGTTTTTTAGTCATTCATACTACAATACAAAGCTTAAATAATATAGATTGCATTATGCTCATCCCTCTGCAACTTACTTGGAAAAAAACGAACTCCATCATACCATATACATTAGTAAAGAAGCCTTAACGATAGGATTAGGGAGTAGGAAAGGGAAGGAGTTAACCATTTCTTGGATATGCCTAGTAAGTAGTAGTTTTATGTCACAAAATCATCGTTATATTCTGTGAAATGTTATTTTTCCTTAAAAAAACAGCATAGAAGGAACAATAGTTTTGATGACTTTACTTATGTATTCTGTTTAAAAAATCAGCAACAGTTATTATTATTAGAAAGTGCAGTTTTCTGCATCATGAGCTGCTTGACTTGATCCAAAACATTTTGAATGCCCATAGCAGGAACCTCGTTGGTTTTAGTCATGCAGCCCTCATATCCTTTGGGGAAGACATTGATAACTTTATGATTTCCCCCACCCCCGCATTGACCTGGAGCCCCCATTTTCAATCCTATGGTAAGTTTCTTAGGGCACTGTGGGTCTTGTGTCATTTGGAGGCAAACTCCATGAGTATTAGTCAAGTCTACTATATTTTGTTCTTGCTGGATATTTCGGCATTGCTCTGGAGAAGATTCTCGGGGTTCGATTTGGTAAAATTCGAATATCTCATTAGCACCTGTACGATTTCATGGAGGTTTATGATTTATTTTTTAAAACCGCTTTCATATGCTATAAGTTGAGTTAAAAATCCTTGGAAAGCGTACCGATAGGAACTGGAGCAAGAACCCTTCTCAAATCTTCCAGTTCTGGACAAGCCATCCCACTAGTTGACCTCGTTCTTAGCTGCTGTTCGCGGAAATATCTGTGTTCCTTACGGCGAGCAACTTCTTCTCGAAAGGCCCGTTCCTCCTGCCGATCACATAAATTAACAAACCAACGTTCCTCATCTACTTGTTGTTTCCTTCTTTCCATGCAACGTTGCTCGTAGCGCCATAATTTATCTTCATTCCGTCTACGACGCTCTAGTTTCCGCTGAGCAGTAAGATACTCTTGATGCCTTTGTTCTTGCTGGCGATGTTCGTCACATTTGCGGCGTTCTTCGTCTCGCTGCTTTTTCATGTCACTGATTTTTCTTGCCGTTTCTCGTTGGACGGAGTCCGCCTGCCATCTTTCTACTTTCTGCCATTTATCTTCACAGTCGCAGAGATCTGTATTATTTACTATGATGATTGGCTGACTGTCCTTACAACTTGGCGGAGATGGTGGCGGATCTACTATTACCGGAGGTGAAGTTGAGCCACAGTTTGACTGGAAAGGTACGCCATGAATGCAAAAACAGTCACAATCGGAGTCACAATGATCATCGTCATCTTGGTTGGCACAACGGAGAATTTCGTCGCAGGCGTTTGGATATTTGATGCTGGGACAACAGCAGTTGCCTTGCGGAGTTATTTTTTTTGACGTTGAGCCGGAATCTGCAGCAGAATAAATACATTCTTGCACCTCCTCTGAAAACCTGCAGCTTCGACGTCCCCCTTGGCCGCTGACCTCTTTGGGACTTGAAGAGTTAGCGCAATAGTTGCTACAATGAGGGACGTTTGGGACCCCTTTTGCTTCATTTTGACCGCAATGGCAGTAGTTTTTTGGATTTTTGATACTTCTTTTAGCTTTTGGAGAACGAAATGGACGCTTTATAGGGTGCGGTCGATCGCATAAGCACATAGCTGGAGAATTACCCCGACGAGGTCCTCCTGGTGATGCGGATCTTCTTCGATTTTGATTAAAAGCAGGCGAGCATCCGTTTCGATTGACTGCGGGTGAGAAACGACGTCTGTTTGGATTATATGCGGGTGAAACGGATCTGTTATTATATCCGTTTCGATTGACTGCGGGTGCGAAACGACGTCTGTTTGGATTAAATGCGGGTGAAACGGATCTGTTTGGATTAAATGCGGGTGAAACGGATCTGTTATTATACCCAGAAGGGCCTTGCCCCCAGACTCTTGGAGATAATCCCCGCTTTCTACTGATATTTTGGGGTGACCGGCCTGAAGGATACCCACGATTAGCGCGGTTTAGTATCGGTCGGTTATTATTACTATAAACTTGGAAATTAACACCTCCGGCCTTCATCGCTTTTGAGTTGTAGTTTGTTCCAACAAAATTTCTACCCCCTCCAGCACCACCGTTTTGAAACATCACATTCCTAGTTGCATCCAAGACCTTTTGTACCCTTTGGCTTCGGAGGTATTTCCTTCGTTCGATGTCATTTTTAAAGTGGGGCTGCTTTGGCTTTCCTTTTGAAGGGCTTTTGCTTTTGCTTTTGCTTTTGCTTTTGCTTTTGCTTTTGCTTTTGCTTTTAGTATTGGCAGGAGCACGACCTGTTTGTACGTTTAAGGATTTAGATTTAACCACGGATTTTTTATTCTTTAACTCTGCAACTGATAATGCTTTGGATTTTGGAAATTCAGTTTCAGTCTCGGTTGTTTCCGTTGTTCCATCATCCCACCAAGCACGATCCTTGTTCCACCAGTCTGATTTTGTTTTCTGAGCAGCAGGTTCATCGGGCATTAGTTTATTTAACACATCGGAAGTCATTGAGGAGTCGTATGAAGAGTTAGATGAGCCTGAGCCTGAGCCAGAGCCAGAGCCCTTATCAGCACCGGATACGGACTTCTTGCTTTTTTCTTTAGCTACAGTCACAGTTGGTGTTAAGTTAAAGTATATTCTTTTAAGCACTGTATTTATTATTCGCTTCGTCAATATGCATAAATAATATCAAAAATGCATGACCAAGACCGCTTCTGTTACTTACATTTCTCCATATTGATCAACTGCCCTGTTCTACTATACTGTTTGCTTTAAATTCCCAAAAGTCCTATAAAAAGTTTAAACCTTGAATTTACACTGTGATCACTTGGAATAAATCTGGCCGATGTTGTTGGCAGTGACCGTAAAGTTCTTGTCTGTTTAAATGTTTTACATCCCCTGTCAAGAGCCCTAAGGGCCAAGTTAAGTAATAAAATTAGAAGCATTACAATCCTTTTTCAGTCTACCATTAAATTCCATATATTTTAAGATCAGGGGGAAAAGTTATGGTAACAGTTTTTACTCTTCTATAACCCGGTTCCGTCTGGTTTATGAAATTTCAATCAGCATTTTGATATAAATCATAAAATTATTCAACGTTCATATCATAAAGTAATCATAGCATCCTAAGATTTCTGGAAACACTAGAATCTTGATGGCATCCATCGTATCCCCTTATATGAAAAGTTGACCTTAAAAATTGTTTAAAATAAAGCAGCAACTATTTACTGGAAATCCCACGTAATTGTAATGTGAAGGCAAGATTCTGGCTATATAATTGTGCGTCCTAGAGTATGTCTTGAAAGTGGTAAAGTGCTCAAAAAGCAAGTTAGGCTATTGAAGTTGGTTAAAGTACGAAGTAAGGAAAGGGGGAAGGTCAGGGGGGGGGGGTTGAAGTATGTAAGGAAAAGAAAGATTAGAAAGAACAGCTGTGGCCATTAGAGGGAAGACAGTCGGAGTAATTAGACGGGTGATGAAGAGTAATGTGTCGGGTTAGCAGTGGCACGTCGTAAACCTGTCAAGCTAAATGGGACTCTTGTCTCCGTTTTGGCACCATCAACCCAAAGAAATGCCCGCTTTCCAAAAACCACCCGTCTTACCCGGTACATTAACATCTAACTGTTGGCCTTACTCACATGTAGTATCCTTAGTCAGAGCTTTCCGGTGGCATTTGAGAAACAATCTTTACAGAAGATAGGTATGCATGCTATAGTTGTAGGTTATATTCTTGGTAAAGTCATTTGTCCTATGAAGATGAAAAAGAGAGAAATAATAAAAATACAACAACTTCTGAAGCATTAACTAACTCTTGGCCTGAAGAAAAGAGAGTTTTTATAGTGTCTTTAGGAGGCGAATGTGTCTTTGAAATGGGACGGGGCTTATCTAATAAGGCTATCTGTGAGCAAGATGGATTGTGTTGAATGTCTTGGGTATCAACATCCCTTTAGTTACATGCATTCCGAACCAATTGACTTGACGAGGAATTTATTTGCTCTCTGTCTGCTCTAATGCCAGAACCACTGGATTCTATTACTGGTTTGGTTCGGTTGGGTGTTCTATTGAAGGAAGTTGGAGATGTATTGATGTATTGTAATTTTAGGTGTATGGATGGAATGGAAGGTTGATTCCTCTTCCTATTTTGAGGTATTTGTAATGTATTATTAAAGAGGGTCTGACATAGTAGTAAACTTTCTTCGACTCTATTCTTGCTCGTCATATATGTTTCCCAATTACCGGTAGCTTATTGAGTTATTGAGCTTGGACTTTAAAATGTCTACAGGAATTAAAAAGTTCAGAAGATATAAATATTTAATATACTATTCTGTACTCGAAGGTGTACTAATCAACAGTTAAGCTACAAGGTTTTAGCTTAAATAATTCTGGGGTTTTATATTTCTTAACATGTACAAGATGCAATTTTTACGAATTACCAGAAGCATGCCTGCATAATGAAATAATATGAATAGCAACTACTTATTAGCACGGCTAAAAAGGACGGTTTATTAGTTTTTTTTATGCCTGTCACCTCTTTTTTATAACATTATTTTTTATTATCGCTTGAAATAAAACGTGTGATGATTTATCCTCAAGCTAACTTTTAAGTTAATGATTTTAACAGTCTTTCTGCTTTGATTTGTTGAGTGGAGCAGTTGGAAAATTTAGTATTACAGAAAAGTCGAAACGACAAGCAAGATGGGATGAGAGAGGAACGTTTTTAATGGAAATCATTTGCATAACTGTCAACCTTTTTATGATTAAAAGGATAATATTGCATGATCTTGTACTTCTTGGCATTTAGCTCATTCGTACCAAGAAAAGACACAAAAAACATGAGAAAAGAAGTCTAACGCAAGAAGTGTGATTTATTAAGGATAAATGTTTTTTTTATAAGCTCAAAATGCATTAGACTACGTTCTTAATGACGTGACATGACGACACCTCAACCCTTTTTCAGTCGTACTTGATGGAGGCTGGCTGCTATAATTTACTGAATTTAATAGCAAGCCTCTTAAGCTTACTAAAATGATAATGACTAATTTCGTGGTATCACAGGTGATATATTGTATGTATTATTGTGATTATATTGCAGGTCTGCATGAGCATACCATTTAATATCTATCCACATTAGTTACTGCTACGATAGAAGGGCTGTACCAAAGGAAAGATGTGTCTGTGTATAAAATATAAAATGACATATGTATGTACCTATTAGGCAAGATTATATAATGATAATGAAAGGGAAATTCCATTGCGTGAGAGGATTCCCTCGAGGGCATTTGCATATCCTTAAGAAATCCCAACTTTCTATTATTGTGCATATGCAGCATCTCATCTCCATCCATTTATTGCATTGTCATAACCAACACACGGCGAAATAGTTTTTTAAACGACGAAAGACAGGATTTAAAGAGTTTTAAGTTAAATTTAGTTGGTAGAGTTGAGGTAAATAGGATAATTTTAATCAGTTTATTGGCAACATGAAATTATTTACAATGTTAGGAATTTATTTAGTAGCGTTGTTTATTTCATCTGTGAATTCCAATTGCTTCAATGAAAATTTGACTGAAACTCCGAAAGGGGCTGAGGAGCTTTTAGCATCGGAATTACCACCAAATTCCAAGTTGGAGTTTACTTTGGATATGTTTCATAGGCTTTATGAAAAGGTATGAAAAGGCTGATATATTTTAGCTTTAAATTTTAGTTAGAGATTATTGGATTTTAAAAGTTTTGTTATTTTACAGGATGAGAACCTTTTTTTCTCGCCGGTTTCAATTTATGAAGCACTTCAGTTAGCATTTTTTGGAGCCGCTGAAGAGACTGAGACACAGTTAAGGAGTGCGTTGAGGCTGGGAAACGTTAGCAAATCCGCTATAGTGAAGGAGTTCAAAATGAACAAGTTTTATGAGGTGAGGGGCTTTTCTGTGAAAAAATATAAAAATGTTTTTTACATTTATGGATAATTCTTCAGTAGAGTAAATTAGTATTTAAAGGCCATGAATGGCAATATCAGCATAGCTAGATAGCACGTTAATGATTTTTACCCGTATTAGTACCTACGGCTAGCTAGATAGCTTGTATGAAGCAAACTATGAATTTCCCCTTTTATGGACCCTTTTGTTTCCAGGAATACTATTACTAAAATCAATTGACACTTAATGCGTACTGAAAAGGTATGGGTTAAAGCCTGTATTTTACAATGTAAAGGGAGAGTGGCACTTTAACTAAACTCCTCCTTAAAGTAGTAAATTTGAACCCGTTTTCAGGAGACAACAAAGTCCGACCAAAGTTTCAAAACGGCCAACAAGATTTATTTCAGTAAGGATGAACCCGTCCGAAGCTGCGTAGAGGAAATCTTCAAGTCTGAAATTGAGAAGGTAGATTTCCGTGAAAACGCTACAGAACGGATAAATGCCTGGGTTGAGGACAAAACTAATGGAAAGATCAAGGAGATCATTGGAAAAGGAGATGTGGATGAAAATACTCGAGTTACTTTGGTAAGAAATTTTGAGAAAGTTAGGATTATAGTTAGTCCCTTCGTAATTTGTGTTTAATATAATGCACATTTAAATTACTGGTTTGTAGGTAAACTCCGCATATTTTAAAGGAACTTGGGAGAACCAGTTTAAAAAATCTAGTACCAAGTTAGGGTTGTTTTACGTTAACAAGAGCCAAGTTGTACCTGTAATGATGATGAATCAGAAAGGTGCTTTCAGATTTGGTGAGTTTTTTTTGGAAGAAAAACTATTATAACCTGGATTGAAAAAAACATATCTATTATAAATCTAAAATCTTTTCGCCAGGAATCTCCGAAGCCCTTAAATCCTACATTCTAGAACTTCCATATGATGGAAACATGTCGCTAATAATCTGCCTTCCCCCCTTTGTGGAAAACTCGCTCCAGGAAACAATAAAGCGGTTGACCTGGGAAAACATCCAGTCCGCCATGGATGATATGTTCTTATCTGACAGTATTGAAGTCTCCCTGCCCAAGTTCAAGCTCTCTCAAAGCCTAGAGTTGAAGAAGGCTTTGAAAAAACTAAACATCACTGACATGTTTGACGAGAGTAAGGCTGATCTTAGTGGGTTTAGTGAAAAGAAAGGCTTGTCATTTGGAGAAGCGAAGCATAAGGCTGTAATTGAGGTTAATGAAGAAGGAGCTGAGGCTGCTGCAGCGACCGCGCTTATCGGAACCCGCTCCGGGAGGGAACAATCACGCTTCTTGGTTAATCATCCTTTCATATTCTTTCTGTGGGATAAGGTCAGCATCCCTTTTATCGGGGCTGTGCATAATATCAAGATGGAGAAGTGAAATTGTTTTATCAAAAGTTAATAATAAAATATAAAATAGCTGAACCAAGATTTTCTGAGCTTTTGCAATTTTTTTATAGTAAATTACCCTTAGGTGTTTTTATTAAAGCTTAAACTTCAAAATGTAAAAAATATAATGAACGCAAGAATAAAATAAAAACCAAGAACAGAGATCCCCTTGTCTTTTAAGTTTTTGAAAGCATATTAAATAAAATCTAAAATCTTCACTGCTCTTGTTCTATCCATGCAAGTACTCTTTCTTATACTTGGAATTTAAAACAAGTATGCCCAACCAGTAGGAATACGAACTATGGGAGTTAGGTTGGCTGGCAAAGAAGAATAAGAGGTTGGAGAGCTCATTAATCTATCAGAAAAGGGGAAAAGCTGAGAAAATGTCACACAAATTTAGTCACACGAGTCAGATTTATAGCCGCATTTTATTTTATGTCCTACATCTTCCTTTTATGTTATGTCTCCCGGGTTGTTTTCTCACCCGCCTGGGTTTTATTTAACTACTTCTACGACGACGACTAACAAGTATCAACTATCGGGTTTCGGGTCGCAGGCAAACAGCAAAAACTGGTATAAATGAGCCTGTATAAACACAGCTACTTTTCTGCTAATGTTACTACACTATTACTACAACTTATACTACTACTTCTACTACTACTACTACTACTACTACTACTACTGCTACTACTACTACTGCTACTACTACTACTACTACTACTACTACTACTACTACTACTTTTTCAGCTATATATCCTATTTGTCACTTAGACTGACTGATTTTTTCGGAGGAAGGGAAACAAGGATTTTATAGGCAAACTGGGGGGACGGCTCATTGTAAATTCTTGTTTGTGAAAATGCTTTTAAAGCTCTTAAGGAAGGGTATAAAAATGGAGTTGTAAAATCTAAAGGAATTTTTCTCCAAATAAATCTGTCCTCCTTGGTTGTTCCGAGGGAAATAAAAGTTGGTTAGGTTCCTTTTGTTCTACTTTTCATTTATTTAGTATAAACTTTTTAGTTAGGAGTAATTTGTTCTTAACTTCTACCCTTAGCAGTGTCCTGTCACGGTCAACTGTTTGTTTATGATATGAATTATTTAGTTAACTTCTTAAGTTAATTATTTCATTACTTTTTATCGAATTGAAGATGGCATATCTTCAATTTCATAAAATATATTTTTTTAATTCATATAACTTGTAAGGTTTTTGTAAATCGCTATATGGTTTAAAGGGAAGTCATTTGATCTTGTTCATGTCCCATTACACGGGCATTGTATTGCCTCACCAACAACTAACCACATAACTTCTCCAAAATGATAAACTACACCCCTTGAGCTAACTAATATCCTGGTTGAGTAACAAGTTTAATAATCTCGCCATGCCATGCCATATCAAGCGAACCTATAAAGTACGAGACAAAGTTACTACTGCTACGATTATGACGTGGGTGGGTTAACCAAACTACGTCTACCACTACTACAAGTGTAAGTGATGCCCGTCTAGGACAGAACAAAACGATAGATGTAAACTACCCGGGTATTTCTCTCTACCCGGCTACAGATTGCCTAGTTGGTGTCAGAGGAAAGCAGAGTTAGAAGTGTAAAAGGCTCGACTACTGGTTAGTTTGAGATGAAAAATGTTTTGAGCCAGGTTGGCCTTGCTTGTTGCCTCCAGTGTTGGTAATGGATTGTGACAAGAGATGCTTCATCTTTGTTGACAGGATGATCAATGCTTGTTGGCATTTGGACGGAGTAATTCGTCTCTGTCAACTAACAAACTCCTCTCTCATCAATTTCTCTTTTGAACACAGGAAAAAATAACTCACACCAACCGAGAAAAGTATAGAGATGAGGTCGAAGGAAGGAAGATACACTTTGAAACGCTTTTTAAGAGATCTGAAAAGCCAATCATAGACAGAACAATTTTGTATCGTATTTCCTGTTTTAATTCTCAATTACGAGGAGGAAAGTTTAGCCATGTAAAGTTAGAAAAGTACGTAAAGGTATATGGCGGATTTCAATGGTTAAAATGGAAACATATGCAGAATTGTACCAGGGGAAATTATTTCGAGGAAATCCGGCAAAGAAGTAACAGGGGAGTTGTTGCATGAAACGCGGAACCGATAAATGGGGAGTTATAGCAGTAATGTAATGTCCACTTTTGTTGACCGAGATAGCTTGTCGTTTTTTATTTCGGTGAACAAAAATCAGGGTTTTTCTTCGGGATCGGGATCAAATCCTAGA
>JAQFZX010001549.1:0-28072 GCA_034682405.1 Hydroisotoma schaefferi | reverse complement strand
CGCGCTAAGCTCCCCAGTGCAACTTTTTTTCCCCATGTTAAAGGTTGTCCAGTCACATCCTGAATGCATCCACTGTGTGTCGGTATTTCAATATAAACGCTACATCGAGAAAACTTTTCCGCTAGCGACTGTGTACACGTGCTCCTATTTTAACAGCGCAGCCTTACATTTTTTACTAGCATAACAATCGGGGTTTCTATTCCTCTTCAATCCTTCATCAACTTCAACGGTTGAGTGTCAATCACAACGCATAAATTAAATTCTTCGCGAATTTGTTTAAGTAAATTTGTCTTTTCTACTGCATCCATGCGTTTATGCAGGCTACAATTGAAATAGTGAAGACGGTCTGCATTTGAATTCCAATGCAATGCGAGCGAGCAATGACAGAACTTCAACACCGGTTGGATTTTAGTCCATCCCAAACAAAGTTTATCCCTATTTCAAAAAAATTTTACATTAAAGTATTATGGGTCGTTGTAAAAAACGCCTGTTTCTTTTTCTCGTATTTAAAAACAATCTCAATTGAGCCAACTCATCAATCAATGAAAGGCTATCATCTCATCAGATGAAATGATAATTTATGTTGTTCTTTGTCCTGTATGTAATGTTGTTCTTGTTGCAATGAAACATTGTCATAGACAAGAACAATAAATCTCAAGCAGCTAAATCTATAGGAATGGCTTATCATTTGTTATCAACCAGCCCAACTTTCACCACCAATATTAAGATATGCATGTTTTACCATTTTATCTTCTTTTTACTGATTTCATTACACCTCAGCAAGCAAACCACCAAACGTAGTGTAGTTACCTAATTATTTATAGTTCATTAACTATTATTGCTTCAATATTTTTATTCTTCTTCATCCCAGCTTTCTGTTCCTGTTTTCATTTTTAATGTTCATATTTTTAACAACAAAGAGAGCAACTTTATTGTCCTAATCTTTTCCCTATCATCACAAAGCTCCACTGAAAAATGATGGTGAAATTATCATTTGCCAAACAATATAGAGAATAATAAACAGTGGAATATATCACCATTCACAGTATTAAGGCTCTGCATACTCGTACAGTCAATAGAAACAAGATTTCTTTACCATTTGCATATCGATATTTCATAAGCCAAACCCAACAACTTTATGAACAACGAACCCCTATTGTCCCTGTTCAGCATATACAAACTAACTGTTCCTTTCTTTTTCAATTACAACTATCAAAAGTCAACATCTTTTCTGCTCACTCATACCAAAATTTCCATTAGCAGTCTGCCTGACAGAGTAAACTTTACCAGGTTCTTTTCTAACTGAGATAAATTCCACCCTATTGACTTCACACACGAGAAACGGGGAAGTTTCTTCTTTAGCAATGCATGCATTCAAAATACACCTTGTATCACCACCCAACACTTATTCCTTATCATATATTACGATTACCCTTTATAACTTACCTTGCTATTGAGTTGAATGAGGATTGGATAGCATAGAAAGGCTAGCATATTCCATCAAGAACAAAATGGGAAAATAAATGAGAAGAAAGGATGCAATATCCTGGTGAAAACAATGTAGTCCCTTTTTCTCCCTTTAGACAAACACTAACAGCTTTTTCATTCTGTTTTTGTTTAGTTGAAACAGGTTCTGTCGGCACCACCACCAATGCCATTACCATAATCATCATTACTGCCATACGAACGTGGTATAAACAGTTGACAGTAACAGCAGCAGAAGTAGTAGTTTCAGTACTGTTACTACTGCTACTACGATACGAACACAAGCTAAAAAAAAGATACAGAGAAAGCACAGTTGTAGAGTAGAGTACATGCATATACAATAAAATGATAATTTGGTCATCAGCAGAATGACATTCAAAATGAAGTTTAGTTCGTTAAGAACCTGAAGGCGGAGGGAGAATTTCTTATGAGAACATGAATAGTAAACTTTCACTATTCATGCATGCGATTTACTTTCACTATCTGGATTATTATTAGCAAGGAGAGGATAGTAGATGTGTATTTTACTCATTATAGAATGAAGTTTGTTTGCTTATAAAGTTCGTCTACGATTTGTATGGATAAATTATCCAAGAGCATTATTTTATATCTTCATTCATGCCCATTTAACTTTATATTTTCGAAGTAAAGTCGGTTGGTTAAAGAAGTTTAAGAGCCAACCAGCCGTCCAGTGAGGCTTTATGTATTCCAGACTACAATGCATTTAATGTATTTTACTGATACTGTTGTCACAACAAAGAGTGCAACCACTTTGTAGAATCTTGTTACAAAATAAATTAATATATTTTACAAACAAGTAAAATGATACGATACTATTGAAAAAGTTGCCTAGCTCCTCGAGCTCACAAGAATATATCCAAAGCCACTGTTGATCATGATGTAGCATAAAGCTATTGGGGAAAGTAATAATTCTTTATGCTGTAGAACTGTGTGAGCCACTTGGGCTCGATACGATAGAATACGTTTACTCAAACTGTACCGTTGATATTTTGCTATAATATTACACAAATTTGTAGTAAAATAACATTGGAAGCCTTTGCTTTCACAATGTGTTGCGCTTACAAATACCCTCCATACACATTTATTTCATGTGTGTTAAAGCACGCTATTCCAGTTCCAAGTTATCTCTCGTGGAGAAATGCCCGGTTCCAGTTTCAAAGGAATGTATTATAAAGAAAAGACTAGCAAAAGGCCCGTACCTCCTATTTCCTGCTTGTTATGTATACTGGCTCTCTTTTGCTTTCTATCTTGAAAACATTTAGCTACTACGACAGAGGGAGAGAGTTCCAAGAACAGTCAACGGCAAAAAGGTCGGGTTGTTTTAGTCCCTCGCTCAGTCCGTCAGTAACCCTTGTCCGATAGAGGTTCAGTAGAAGTCTGGCCCATTCTAGCACTAATGACTCTCTAGATGGAAATATTACAGAGTTGGCTAGTACTTTTTTAACCGGATATTACATTTTCTAGTAGACAGTCCGGAGGAAGACACTTACTTTTTCTCTCCATTCTAATCTTTCTCAAGATTGTGGTATTAAGCCAGCAAACCCTGTAAAAAAGGACACAAAGGCGTAGCTAAACTTAAACAAACTGAATTGCATAGGTAGCCAAGCAGTAAACCTCTTGATTCAAGTACTTTGGATGGGCTGGTCGTCGTTTTTTCGAAAGTAAGTACGTCTCTATATTGCACACACTTTTTATACATGCAGTTGTGGCAGGGAAAGTTTAAGATATAGTTAAGTGTTTGCCGTAAGAAGGTAATAGTAGTGAATTGGTGGGTGAGTTTAGGTAGCAACCGGTATTAAAACTGGTCTCGGTGGAGATGGCCCTCAATACTTAGCTATTTTTTACTCTTCGAGTCAATTCAATGTTTTTTCCTCTACTGCTCCACCCACTTTCTCTTGGGCTTGCCTTTTGCTCATCACGGTCGGCGGTCAGTAGAATAAACGGCATAGTAACTGGAATAAAACGGCAAGAGCTGTAACTGTATGGTGTGGAGACAGTGAAATAAAAAGCAGTAAAAGTACAAAAAAGTAAAAGATATAACTTAACAAGACTTGATAAACTGCCAGTAGGCAAAGGGCTACAGGCTACTTTTTCCAGCAGTATGAAAATTTAGTTACGGTACAGAGCTTTATGAATTGGACTGTATGTAGGTAGGTTGGTTAGAAGTAATGGTGGAATAAAGTGAATGACAAGATTGCTATATTATGCGTGGAATTGGCCAAAGGGTATTTTTAAATTGAGAACATGGTTTAAATGGTACTAAGTCCCTAGTTGCACAGTAATAATTCTCATTGTCATGTAAGATTGCTGTCATGTAGGAAAGTAGTGTGGGCAAAGGCACGTTGTAAATTAACTTTTATTACCTGGTCCGATTCCAATCTAGACCCTTCTTTATCTATACATAAAAGCCTGCCCAAGGCACTATGAACGATACATAAAGCAAACGTAAAGTGGGGTATGGCTTGGACGTTTGTATGAAGCAGTTATGGAACATTGGCCATTACAGTTCAGTCTCGTGTGGCAGATACAGCCCATATAGACGGGGACAGGAGTAAACAAAGTGAAACCATTGTGTAAATAATTAATCCTTCCTTTCGCTAGACTCGCGTTGGTTGGCTTTATTTGGTTTTCGGTGGACGATCAAATTGCAGAGAACAGGCTAAATGAAGATTGTCCTCGGGTCTTTGCTAATAATGTCCATAAGTCTTACTAGATAATACTCGGGGAACGTCAAGTTTTACTTCGGGATCAAAACATAAATGTACAGTAGAAGATATTCTTGGTCTCCTTGTCTTGCCTTGGGGGATTGGTTGCTGTATTCCCTATCAAATTCAGCCTTTAGTGGCAATATTGAGTCGGACATGAGATGTTTACTCTATCGCACTGTTAAGGTGCTTCTTTGAAGGGAAAATGTGATATTTTTCTCGCACTGTCGATTTGACTTATTGCCTGCCTGATGCAGAAATAACGAGTGAGCAAGTACGAGAATTCACTGAACCGTAAACCACCTAGCTGTCGTAATGTTGTAGCACCATCAACGTAACAGGGACAAGCGGTATAATCTTGACTTGAGGTAGTTTATCATCAGGTTGGATTTAGATTTGAAATACACGAGCCAAGGATAAAGAAATACTTTCTGTGCTTACATAGATACGTTACGTAAGATAGTACCACATATATCTCGAACCTTCTCAACTATGTACAAGCTTTAGGTGTGTTACAGTTCAAATATTTGCATACCTGTTGTGTTGCGTCGTCTATTGGGATGGCTTTGCTTTACTGACGCTGCTTGTAAGATTTAAAATACGGAAATACCTTGAAGATCAATATTTTATGACTTTTTTCCCCCAAGCGAAAGTAACAAAGTGGCAACTCATTCATGCGTAATAATAAATGCTAGTGTAAGTCCCTACTAGCTATACGAGGTCTAGAATGTTTCAAGGAATCGTTTTAGGTAGAGGGAACACGTAAACTCTTCATGGCAAAAAATATTGCTTACTTGGCAGTGACTTATGTACGGAAGTTATGAAAAATAATGCAATTTTACAGAAAGAAATTTCTTAAACCGTATCAAACAGGCAGTCAGGAGTTTATCTTCATGGCTTCCGAGTTCCATTTTATTTAGTCGGGAGGATGGTGTTTCAAAAAATATGGGCGATAAAATAAATCTAAATCCACACAGATACGGAATACCTGTCATGTCCAGAATAGATAGTGGATTTCGTTCGTTCGGGCATGCAGGGGAGAAAGGGAAGGAAAGTGTATCCTTAGAAAGGATTTCTTCTCGCCTTTTAGTGAAATAAATTAGATTAGAATTTCTAAATTCACTCACTAAAACACTACCCAACCAATATTATATCCAACCAATAGTACCCGTACTGCTACCTAAAATCTAGGTACGGTTACTCCCTTAGTTTTACGGTATTAATATAACAATCTCATGCTCGAAAGGAAAGCCGGTTCCCTCGTACGTTTAATTCTTCACTGAGGCTATATATAAATTGAGTTTTTACAGTAAAGTTAGTCGGGATCAAACCAATGGAATGTAGGAAAGAAGTATGTGACTGTAAAAGTTTGTAAATTCAATTTTAAAACTCGGAAATGCATACAAAATGTAATACTTTGCGCCATGAATATTGCTTAAGTTCACGACAGAATGCTTTTAGTGCAAATATCAAAGTCTACCAGCAATTCCTTTGAAGAAAGCAGGAAAAAAATTAATGCTAAATTTTGTTTAACTATATATTTTCATATCATAAAATAATGCCTTGGTAGAATTCAAAGGAAAGGCCTTTTTACTTTTTGGTACTCGTTTTTCCCTTCTTTCTTCTTATTTATTTTGTACAGAAAAGCTTTCAAGTTCCATGTGCTTCCTCATGTGTGAGTAGTTTAGCTGGTAGTGAATAAATCTGTGAGATAAGGTTCATTTATACTTTGTATTTGTGCATCCAGAAGAACCAACATAAAAACATAGCATTATGGAAGATAATCAAGAAAGAAAAGAAACAAAAGGGTTCTATAAGTCTTGTTCTCACAACAGTATATGCACAAAGGTTTCTTGTTTTATTTAATGGGATGTCACCTCCACAGCAGTCAAAGTTAAAATAGGATCATTGACTAAGAGAGACATAAAACACCAAGGCAATCCCATCACAACTAACTTTCTCTCTTGTAGCCTCCAGTCTACCTCTTCTGCAGAGCTCTGGTTGGTACGTTCAGTAAGGAACTTAACCAAAATTCAAAGGACCAACAAACAAACCAAAAGGCATTAAAACTTATTTCACTGGCTCTTCTTCTGGTCTGAAAGGTTCACCTCGATGACAATAACTTTCCTGCTTTCTCCAGTTGAAAAACTTCAACTTTTTATTTCCTTTACAAACGCAGTGTAAGCAGTGTTAGATTTTTGTATGCACGTACGTATGAAAGGGCGGAAGGGCTAACATTATTGGGTCATTGTGTGCTTAGAAATTTTAGTTGAGCTTTATCTATACATTATACCTTGAATTGGTTTTGTCCTTCCTGTACATAAAATATTAAAATACTATCGAGCTGGTGCTGTTTGGTATTGGTATTCTATGCCATGAGTTACAACATTCGTTCCTTAACTATAGAAATGCTAATAAAGCGTTCTGATTCTAGCCTCAATCCTTGCTCTTGTCGTGGTCTTTCGAGGACAAAGAGTTGAACCAACCAAGACTTCGAGGACCTAGCATTCTTCCATTTGACAAATAAGGAGTTCCACTAATGGCAAACGCATTTGGGATTCCTCCATCGCTTTCATAGTCTTGAGCTCTTGTAATAGAAAGTTAAGCTCTCCATTTCTCCATCTTTTGTCATCCAACACTGTAGAACATCTATTCTTTGCAACCACCCGCAGGAAAGCTACCATTTTCAATACAAGCTGTTTTGTTCAAAGGTTTACAGCTATATAATGACTAATTTGCTAACTTTGCATGTAGTATAGGATAGGATGAATTAGAATTAGAATTTCAAAACCGCAGATTGATTATGCATGGTATTTGGTATGTTGTGCAACTTCCATAAGAATAGAATCCATTAAGTTTACCCAAAATACAAGCCTTTCGTCTTCGTGGTGGCAGTAGTGGCTTGATTGCGACATTGAGACTGTACTGTGTCTAGCAAATATATACACTTTATTATTTAGGTTGGATTTCGAACTCTGAACTCCTGGCACGGACAGTATCTAATCTTTGGTTTCATATTGTTATTAGCACAGTTATAATTTGTTTGACCGAATTTGAAGAAATAACAAGGCCCCTTTAGCTGAAGGGAAACGGATAGTGGGAATCATGCGGGTTAATCGTGGATCAAAATGTTTCTTATTGGCTTTTCAGGCATTAGAATTTCTATCCCTTACAATTTATTTACATTTTTCATTATGAATTTGTGTGTTTTGTTGATACCTACTCTCTGCCGATCAAAGACAGGCTATGAAGCTTGTTGGACGATGGGGGCCAGACATTCAATTGTTATTCTGAGAGTTTAATGTTTGGCTTTGGCAGGAAGTTGATTGCTTTTACTTTTCTCTTTCTTTTCTCTGATCTTAGAATATTAATTTGCAATCTGGCTATATATCTAAAGATGATAAATAAACCAGTTAAAGAAGAATGTTATTTGAAACGGATGGGTTATAACAAAAACATCACGGCTGGTTCCATGAAGTTATCATGCATAGCTATTCTTGTTGTTGGCGTTTTACTGCATGAATTTCAATCATTTCGACCATGAAAGTGCTCAACATGAAGTAAACTCATATGAGAAGAGTTGTTGGGAACTCTGTAGATGAGAGATGAAATTCAATTCTATAAAAATGCTTATTAGCTGCGTTACTTTTGCCTCGGTGAAGCCACACGCCAAAGATGGTTGTAGTTATGGTATGAAAGCATGGAAGTTCTGTATAATTTGTGCCATTAGTTCTGGAGCCAACATCCTGTTGAATTCTTTCCGTTACGTTACGGTACACGGAACCAATTTATGTACAACGAGACTGGGATGATTACTTTCTCGAACTACTATCATATTCCATTTATTTTTTTCTATGTAAAACTTAATTTTTTCCAAAACTTTTATTTCTCAACTACAAAGTCGATCAGTTGCAGAAAGCAGAAGTTATCATGAATATGATTGCCAATTTTTCCTGATGCCATGTTCAAGCAAGACCATTTCCATTATCTCTATGATATGCTCAGCCATTCGATAAAGCAATCTAAACAAGCGATATGTTCAACTCGAACTGATACTGGTCTGGATTTTGAGTTTTCTTCAATAGCTTCCCTCTTGAAGAATGAACTACTTCAGCTCATTTAAAAAGCAGAACAATCAATCCTACAATCCTGTACCGTTTCCGGGTTGTTTGGCATGAATTCTAAATAAGGCAAATCATCATATACATGTACACCATACCACAAACCTCTGGCCTGGACTTCACAAATAAAGTCATCCTGATTCTGATCCTCCTCTCTCAACTTTTGCCTACTGACTCTCCATACAAATAAACTTTTTATGCATTATGCATTGGATATTTGGGTAGGTAACCGGACGTACGCAAGCTATTCAATTGCATCATGGAGACAAACCCTAGTCGAATCAATAGTAATATTGGCACTCGAATACATTTATGTTATTCTAATTTCATTTTAGGCTGTTATTTACTCCATATAATATTTACCCCTATTTCCTGTTTTATAAACTACCAACTCCATCCACCATCGCATTAACCACAAAAAATAGACACTATAATGCTTTACATGAGTAAAAAACGGACAGGTACAATGATTCGTAATCCAGTATACGCAGACGGTTTACTGGGTTAAGTATATACTACGTTGGAGACTGCACTATCAAGTCATGCTTTTTCTATGGGTTCCATTTCCATAATTTGATTCAATAATTATGCCCACCTTGTTATGGAGTAATAATAATAACTAACTCAATTAAATAGAAATATTCTATGCAGCCTCTATAGTGATATCATTACAACGTTGAAAACTGCTTTCATTATATTTATTCAGCGAAGAGATTTGTTTAGCAGATTTCAGCTTTGCTGTCACATACAACCGGATTGTCCCCATTTCATTATAAGTGGCATGGCATACATAAATACATAAGCACGCTTTAACAACGGGCTCTGATTTTGTTTTAAGAGTTAGAATACCTTATTTTATTGATGATACGATATGTACGCACGCTACAAAGGGGATCCGGTGTACTGAAAATGATTTAATTCATCCAGTTGAATGAAAGTTCGCAGGCAGTTTGGAGCTGACAAAATACAATTTGCTTCCTTCCAACTAAATGATTACTATAAGTTAGTTGGTTGCTTGCTGAACCCTGTAATTTCCTACTTACTGCCTAGAAGTGCAATAAAAATGAAGCTAGATATCGCAAAAAGACAATAATTGACCAATTTCAATTCTATTGATAGTTTTAGTCCTCTCCAACTAAAGTTGCTCTAGAAAAAAGCAAACGCTCAATAACGCAGTGAACACACGATGTTGTAGATTCATACAATGTACGTACGTATGTATGTACGTATGTAATAATAGTAATGTCCGAGATATATAGACAATTGGCGAATAAGCTATTTTATGCAAGTTAATAGTGATTCTACTCCAGTTAATGCCAGGTTGCCTTCAGTTCGTTTGGGATTACACGATAATCATCATCAAAATGGTTGCGGTTAGTTTTTCCCAAGAGAAGGTCCAGCAATTTCAATCGAATGGCTTGATAACATGAAAAAGATATTGCTCTGGAACTTAAGAGCATCCAGTAAGCAACTACTAAAATTTAAATGAGTTAGATACAATTTCCAAATATTATACATGGTTAGGAAAAGTCGAACCATTTCCTCTCCCACAATCAATGACCACTGCTCCATTTTCCTTAATGGTAATGATAACTACAAAGAGTTTGGCCAACCATTCTTTCAATTTCTAGTAGCTAAAACGTAGTGCTCCAGCCACACGAAAGTATAGTTACATGGGCCTATAATCCTAATCGGAATCTCGAACACTAAGCAGTGTTTTTGCAAGAAAGAAATCCTGTCTAAAAGCGTCAGGTTTTGTTCAGTAGTGTAGAAGGCTTAAGCTGATTCCCTATTCACTTCGTGAACACGATTCACGAACAATGCTATCCGTTTCTCGTGTATGCTTCCGAGAATCATTAGTCTTGACAGACTTGAGATGCGGAGAAGCAATCAGTTTTTGTGGCTAGGGAGAAAGTCGATTATTTATCTCTAGGGTTGAAAAGCTCATTAGGGATTTTGCCCCTTAGTCATCAGCTCATCAGTCACTTAACCAAGCTAAGTCAACCTGTGATGTTTTTGGAGGCCTGTATAGATTTATTTAACTATCCTTTCCAAAAACCAACGTATGCCTGATTTCCTGTGCAGTTTAGTGTTAGTATGTATGAATATAACTTAGAAATACGAGGCTTTCTCAACCTCAACTCCGGATCCGGCCCAATAAGGTTTGCCTTCTTGGGTGAAGAAAGTCAACGTAGATTATATCTGTGGTGTGGACTATGTCGGGAATAAAATAAGTAAGAGTGACTTCTGGTTTATTACATTTTTACAAGAGCTCTACGAAGAAATCAATAATATCGGATTGCCATATAGGTCTATAGTTGAGATATTGAGACTTAGGCATGTCCAAAAAGTTTTTCGAGGTCTTGAAGTATTTTGTAAGGTGGTTTTTGTAAGGATAACTTTTGCGTTTACTTTACTATCCGCTAAAAATCTGTGATTATACGGATACCACGGTTCCCTTTGCTTTCTCTAGCTCTCCGCAACTTTTCAGAGAAAAAAACTACTCAATCAATGACAAAACAGAGCTTGATTGCTTAGATTTAATTTAATTCTTTGATCTAGGTTGGACATGTCTCTGCATAAGAATTCAGTTACGTTGACTATATTCCTGCTTTGTATTTAATCCGAAAGCCGTACATACATAAAGTGTCACAAAGCGCACGGCTACTTAGAAAATCTTACACTGACTGTTTATAAATTTTGAGGAATGATAAGCACATACTGTTGATGCTTCACTACGCTAAAGCGTTATACTATTTGTTATTCATTTGGGGTTTCAATTGAGGCTCTACTTTGACTTATGTGTGTGCATGATTTTTTGGATGCGGCAGTTTTTCACACGAATGAGCTAGCTACAAGACTTATCTTAGTTTGTAGTTATTGTATTGCTGCCTGCTGCTACCACAGAATTAAAGGGTGTATGCATGCGTGGGCGATAGTAGTACGTATTTTTAATAATCTATTGCCTTTGAGCAATCTCCCTCTCTTCTCACATTTTCTGCCTAATCTGTAATGGCAAGATGAAAAATGAATTATTTATTGATCTTTTTATACACAACACTGTAGTAGCGTATATTATAGTTTACTTTCACCCAGATGAAAAATGAGACCATGCGGAGGTGAGGCTACTAGATAGCTTTTTGAGCTACGAAAAAGATAAATTGGGCCTCGCATGAACGAATCCTATAAATCCCCTCTGAACTTGGGCTAACTAATCACAATTCAATCCGGGTGTGTTTATGATAAAAGTTAATGGATATTGTTTACCTCTTCGTGCCTCAGTAGATGAACATTATTTTGGAAATTAATCTATATGGAATTAATGGTTTTGGCAGTAGAAAGTAGTGCGCTATTTATTATTAGGTATCTTGATAGAAATGGTATTTTAATCTTGATTACAGATTGATTGGTAGATTTAAGCTGTAGCTGTAACATGATCCATGTAAAGTCCAGGATTAGGATGGTTGCTATTTTTAGGATGAGGAAGGGTTTTTGTTAATCATTTGGTCGGACAGTATAATAATTCAGAAAAAGGATAAAGTTAGGGTGAGGTTTTGTTGGGCTGTACTTCTTATTGTAATTAATCCCTCTGGTACGAATGGGGCGGATTAAAGGACGAAGCGATTGGATATATAATTGTGTTGTCGAATAAAAAACTAATACTTGCGTTTACAAAAGTACAATATTTCCAGCTCATGAATAAAGCCCACCCTGCACTAAGAGATTCATGGGATATTCGACTTTACTCGCAGAAGAGCATGCTACAACGTTATTTTACTTTAACCATTAAATCGTGCTACACACTAACAGTTACTACTATAAATCGGCAAATAAAAAATGTACAGATACTTTCATAATTGAATAAACAAACTTGCTTATTGAAATAAAATTCACAGGGGCTCAGTTGCATCAAAAGATAAAACTAAAGGGAGAGGGAGAAGGCGGATTGATCCAGTTAGATCAATCAAATAGGCTTTCTAATTTAATACTCAATTATATAAATATTTACATTGGGAGTAGTCGGGGTCCTGAAAAGTTTATTGAACATATATCCATGACCGAAAACTTACTATCTTGAGTTCATAAGGTACCAGTAGAAAAGTAGCAAAAACTAGAAACTAAGAGACATAGAAAAGTGCAAAACAAACTTTGTTATCAAATGACTATGACTATTTGGATTTTGATCAAATAAACGTATGGCTTCGACTGGTGAATATGTTCTTTGCTCACCGTTCTAAACTGATATACCCTAAATCAGTAGTAGTAATAATGTAAAGTAGCAAGGAACGCGAACGGCTATATTTTTTGAGATTGTGTATTAGTTAGTGATTACTTTATTTATCGAACTAGAGCTCTGTAAGTATGCTTTGGGAATGTAATGGAAAATAACGAAACCCAAGAGACCAAATAATCCACTTTGTGCCTGGGAATCTGTTGTAATCCATGGAAAAGAACAAATGATAGAAATATTAATTATATGTACACGATACACACACAGTTACATGAACTAAACTTTATTAATCATTTTTTTGCTCTGTTGAGTTTCTTCCCGAAACTTTCGTTCCCGTACTTTCATAATTGCGAAAAAAATAAGACAAAAAATCGTCTCCCACAATTGTTTATGGTTTTTTGGTACGGAACAGTAGACAAAGTGTTATAAAACAAATATTGTATTATTACTCTGTGCGAGAGTTGGGAGAAAAATGTATGCATTATTTGTGAAACGGGAGATACTAAAATATCTTTTGCGGGTTCCACAATAATAATGCACTCGTGTCTGCATATTTTATAATGGAAACAGGAAATGTGAGTTGCTTTCCCAGGTTTAATTCAGTTAAAAGTATAGCATAACTTCTGAGCAGTTTTTATAGTAATGTCATTATTATAAATGTACATGGGAAACAATTTCCGAGCCCTGAAAACTTAAACAGGAATGGGACTACGTACAGGTTTGTAGTTTGTAGTTTAGTTTCATTAAAAATGATAAGCCTTTATGGAGTTTGTGAAATCCTACTTTGGTCTCACGCTATAAACTTTACAAGAGTAGTTATTAAAATACTTTCAACCGTTTTTTTTCTGTTTCGAGCTTTCCTTCTTAAAAATATCCTGCTAGCTGTATCGTTAAGTATTGCATTTTATTGCCACCCTCCCGGGTATTTTATTAAAAACGGAATGCCTATAGTTATCATTTATTATCTTCAAGAGTTTTACTACCACTGTCGACTGGAGTGATAAAGGAAGAGTTTTATTAACTTTGGTTAATGCGTTTCATGCAGTAATAAACAAATGAGAAGAAGACCTTTCGTGCATGTTTTGCAACGGAAGATGCATCAAGTTTAATACTTTACCAGACCCAGGAAAGTAAAGAACGGAGAGACTAGAGCCTAATGTATAAAAATTCGAAAGACTTCTTATTTTATGTTTTTTTTTACATTTTATGATAGTTCTTTTGCTAAATAATTTAGCTTGAGAGTCTAAGCTTTTGTTGATGCTATATTTTAATCAAACAGGCTGTTTGGTAATGCATGGCATTTATTAAACGGGACGAAATCATTGGCAAAGCAGAAGGGGATTGAGTTTAATTCTTAATCAGTTCGAAGTTGCTAGAAACTTTAAAAGAGCTTACTTACTTGCGTGGTCTTAATTTTAATTCGGATGCTCAGATCTCACTTCGTATCTCGAATAGAAAGTGTGCAGTTGGACGATGCTGGATTATTTTGGAATAGTGTACAATCCCAAGATTTGCATAAGCTTAAATTCTTCTCCAATAAGCATTGTCTCTATAATTCTTGTGTAATAGATTTAAGACGTTAAATCCTTATTTGAAAGGCAATTCGCCATCACTTAATGTATCTTTGCATATTCCCAACGTCATTCCCATCGGCTTAGCAGTGTTTCATATAACTCTTTAATTAAGCCCATTTATAATCCAAGTTAATGCACTACGGCTTGGTTGTTGAGCTAACGCTTCAGAGGAAATGCAAATGATGGTAACAAACAGGAAACAAAATGGAAACTTAATGACAATTTAATTGGATTAAATGGCCAGTAGCATCGAATGCAGTGGATGGAATAATTAAAGACTTTAGCTGGATTAGCAATTTCCAGGACTTTATTCCATTTTCATCGATAGGAGTGTCTCATTCAACGTACTATTTACTATTTGTGTATCAAACTTTCAATTGGAAAAGCTCTCTATAGGGTTTATACTCCTAAAAGTGCTATTTTTATGTACTTATATTACCTATCCCTCCAAAATTACATAGAGGAACTGATCTGTAAGTTTACGAAAGGGAATTAAACCATATAGATGGGCAACCAGTTATAATCTTTTCTGTGCTTTCCTAAAGATGAAAAATGCATTACTTTTTTTTAACCCGTCGTTCCTTTTCTAAGAATTCTCATCAGTCAAGTCCTTCCTCCCTGACTGTCTAAATTTGACACTTTGACATGGCCCAATAATAGAGAAACGTTACTTTCTCTGACAGAATTTTTTTATATCGGTAATGAAAGAAAAAGGAAGTTTCTTTTTAAAATATGAGCTTTCGTTTATAAAAAATAAATTATTATGGATTAGAATTAGTGTGATACTACAAAGGATGAGCGGAATCTGAAATCCCATTATTCTTCTAAGAGTTTCTTGAATATTTCAGCTAGCACGTGCCAATGCGATCTGATTGAAAAAGTTATCCTGGAGAATGCCTGCTTATTTCCTTTCCAGTTTCTAACAGTAAGAAATTCCTCAATAGGTCGTAGATCATGTTTATGAGGTTTTTGTTCTGGAAGTATAATTTATTTTACATTCCGTCCAAGAATCAGATAAAGTTTGCAAGGATTTATACAGTTATCCTATTCGAAAGGATTACAAAAGATGAAGTCAGAAGTTTTTTTAATTAAAACTTGTAAATTTTTCATCTCGTCCAGTCAGTCAGATATTGTTCTTGAAATCAATTTAATGAACTAAAAGATGCAGAACTTCTTAACATTATTTTACATTACATAATGAGATCATCGACCATAGTATTTTAGGTAAACTATTTAGTAAATGGTAAAAGTACCTTCGAAAGATACAATATCTATCATTTAGTGGTAGAGTATACCCTGTACTAATGTTATGTTATAGAGAAAGGATTAAGATATCGAAATGGCTCTGAGTCTCTCAACTCTTGTGCAGTTCAGTCTCACTAATTGCGTAAAATTATACTTGTAAATGAGCTGAGAATGGTTTCCTTCCGCCTTAACTTTAGCATCCGACAGATTAGATTCACTATTACTAATTACTACACTAGTCCATCTACTCACGGTGAAAATTATTCTGAAGCGATACCTCCCAAATGCCTATACATTTACCCTTGTACATAATTTGTAATTTGTAATCATTCCAACTTCATCAGAACTTTAAATGAATAAACTCCGAAAATAAGATTTTAAGTTGATTATGGCAACTTCAATGTAATGACTTGACATGCGAATATGAAGTATATGGCTAGCATGTTTTGACTTAAAAAATAAATCTTGCTTATTGCCATGATGGCCAAATAAAGATGAAATACGATAGAAATTGTACGATATTTGTAAGTAAAATTGTGAGTTTTCTAGCGCTGAGTCATTGGATAGTTAAACTTTGAATAACCTCTTTGATTTTCAAGTCTTGAGGATGTACTATTCGTGCTCAGGATCAATTTGAAGTGTTTCAAGGTTTCATGGACTACGAACGGATGTGTGGTGTATATTTACTTTTGACTTTACATAAACATTGTAATGATTGTGAGGTCATTTGTTACATTTACCGAAGCGGATGAGTGAAATATTGAGTTAAATCTAATATGCGATTTAAAAGGAATGCATCGTAGTATGAGAGGTTTAGAATGTATAATTAATTTACTACATTTACCCTAACCCAATATAACCGAACTACAGACTTTCTCTAATCTCTTTTCGAATAGTATCCCCCTTTATATATTTAGTAGTAGCACTAAACCTATTTAATTGTATGTTAAGGTTACCCTAAAAACCCCTAAAAATTTAATAGTATCTGGGACCGAATTCCAAGAATTATGCGGTATTCAAGCCCTAATGTCTCATGTAAATGCATGCCAAATACGCGTTTGTATGCATATTTTTGACCCAAGACAAAGTCAAGTCCAAGCCTAAGTCACTTACTGTTACTGTTAATAGTTCTGAGATGATCTTTAGGAAGAAATAATAAACACCATTCTGTGATAAGTCTATGCCTGTGACTATGTCTATTGATTTTATAATTTAGAAGACTTTAAACTCAACTGCTTGTACTCCGACCTTCAGAACTCCGTGGATTTTCAAGGTATCTTAAATAATTCGAATTTACTTTTCTTTCGAATTACGAAATTATTCATAGTGACAACCTCATATCTTCAAGCTGGTTTGTTTTATTGGTTGTGACTTTAAATTGATTAAGCATTCAATATACTTTAACCGTATATGCCATGCAGTTACCACTGAATCGTAAGTTTTTGTTCAGAATAAAATACCAGTAACAATGTTGAATGTGGACAAGTGAATCGCTTTTTTGAGTAATATGTTAGTTGAATGTGGCAGCAATTTGGTGTGCCTTTCTTTCTTCCGATCGATTATTTTACTGTTTTTATTTGCAATAACAATAAATCTAAACTAGAGTTGAGCTCGATGAAAAGTCCGGTTGTTTTCTCAAAACTTCTACCTATTTATCTTGCGTTTGCTTTTTGTAGAACTCTGAAAAAAGTGAGTGGAAATTGGTCATTGTAGCAAAGATATATTTGTGGTACCTAGTTACTCGCCCACAATGAAGGCTATCCACGGCACGGTAACGGTTAGCAAGCATAATTATATTGGTAATACAATTTCAGGGCAGACAACCACAATTAAATAAAAGGAAGCAATTTATCAACATATTACGTTTTATTTTTCTCAGAATCTTTGCATAAGAATAATGATAATGATATTTGTTTTATAGGTAGCGTAGTTTTGTCCTATTTATACTTTCGACTCTACCTTCACGGAATTATTAATTCATGAGCTCAAGTAAGTAGATTCACACAAAAGTGCATGCATGCTACAGCAATAAACTGGAAAGACCAATAATATATTATGCAGATCAATACAATCAAGAAAACAAACTTGTGCATCCTAGTGTCCTAAATTTACAAATAAATCACCCTTCATGCGCTCCGATTCTCAAACACTTTATTATTAGTGAATAAAGGAACTGGAAAATCTTGTTCAAAAAAATACTTTTGGATAAGAGAGACGCTTGATCCTTTGTCAATCCACAATCCTTTGACTTCACTTGAGTCAGTTAGCTTCAAGGCGAGTTTAATTAGCAAGTCATCCATGTCATAAACGCGTCCTTTGTGCTGTGTATCCATTTTCAAAAGGCCAGGCACAAAGTTGCCCTATTACGAAGTGAATTCAACTTCAACTACACTTTTTTCAGTCTGTTAACCTTTCGAACAACAAAGTAAGAAGCGAGAAGAGATTACAAACAGATTGCCACTGCAGAATATGGTAGATTGAATATCTTGCATCTACTCAATTGCATACATAAGCTTAAGCGTTTTCTCACAGATTTAACTCGGATTCGTATCCAAGCAATGTAGGATAAGTAGATGAGTTTTCCAGCTATTTTGAGCAGCATGTTGATTACTTGAAAAGGTCCTGTTTACATTATGTGATGTCTTCATTAGTTCATTAGCGACTGGCAGTCGTAGGAGTGACTAATACTTTGGTAACGGTCTGGCTTTATTGTCTCAAATATCCGTGTAAAGACTCACGGCAGACAGAGTGAGAGAGAGATAGATAGATGAGCTCTTTCGTAGGCAAAGGAAGTGAGAGATTCGTTAGAGTTTTCATAAGTTTTAAAGGGCGAACAGCTAAACCGAATAGTTGCAAAAACTGCCAAAGTTTTTCAGGAGTACAAAACTGGTGACAAGTGACAAGGTGCCTGTATAAAGTGTATCCAACTGTATTTGGGTTGGGAATTTGAGAATGAAAGCTTTAGAATATATTTTCAAACCTCTTCTTTAACTTAAGACTATCCTGGTATTTATGGTGAATTAAACACGAAGAGTTTCTTTGAAAGAATAAGCTTTTATTTCATTTAGCTAGAAATCTCATTCCGTGGTAGCTATAATAAACTTTTTAACGGTTTGTTAAGAGTTTAACACAGTAGTGCAGGGTGTACTGACGGGGTGTTATTTATAGGACTTTAAACATCTTGTTTTGCTTTGACTTCAAAGTTTTATTTAAGGCTCTGGCCAAAATTCTAAGAAAGAACTAAGATGGAAGCGAGCGTAAGTTGTCACAACTATACTGACGGTGATGATATACTATGGTTTTTTGTTTCGACGATGCTTGTGATGCGATGGTATGCAAATCGAAACTAAACGAAATTCTGTCTCTAGACATGGGGTTGGAACGCGAGAGTAAATATTTTTAAAGCATCTCGAGAGAGTCCTTAACTGACTTTTGCCATTCCTTCTTTCTCCTGACTACAACCCGCATTTCTTTCTTGAGTAATGAATGACATGGATATGCAAATGGAATGCTCTTCGCGTTTAGTTACTTTACTACTTTAAAGGAAGTGTATTGGTTTTTGGTATCTTATAATTACACTGCACTCTTATGACTTGGATATTTGCTAGATGGTTGTTTTAAAAGTTTATTTTATCCTCGTCCGTGGACCACGTTAGTGTCAAGAGGTAGTAGCGAGGGGCTCGTGTTTTACATTTTGTGGTTTTGTTAAGTATTACATGAGTAGAGACACTATAGACAAGACACTTGCATTTCTTGTCTTAGAATGATTTTAATGCTAAACATAACGGAGGAAAGGTTCATTTATTTAGATAGAACGAAGCCATAAGTCATATTAATGTCTGAAGTGAAAGCCGTTGGTTGCAAGGCTTTCTAGAAGGACTCTTTCACACAGTTGGTCGCGTTCTTTATACTTATTAAAGGTTGGCAATTTTGTTTTGTTGGATTTTTTGGCATGCTAGGTTTACTTTAGCCAAGGAAGGAAGGTACGTGAGTTGAATAAGAGGTTGAGGTTTAGTTTCCAGTTTGAGAATTGTTTACATTTTAGGAAATCCAAGATCGCGTGTCACTTTAGTCACCGAGCAGCATTACTCTTGGCTTTGTCCTTGTCATGCAAAAGTAGAAATGTTAGTTTAGAAAGAAGGGGCTTGGTCGGTTGGAGTTTGACTAAAACTGGGCTTAGGTAGGGTTCATAAAGGTAAAAACTTTTCTTCTGAAAGTTTAATGCCACTTGAGCACTTTCCTTTATTAAATCCCTTCCTTTCAAAAATTGAATAGCCCATTTAAACCAAATGGTTCGGCAGAGAGTTAAAGAGGGCAATAAAAAAATGTTAGAACGAAACGAATTTGCATCTCAGTCGATTTGGGAAGTAAAATCAGACTGAGAAATGTTGCTATTATTTAGGAAAGTGTTCATTTAATGTTGCAATTTTTGCTGAAAAAATTATCAACAAGAAAATAAATATAGCACTTAATATTTCTAACTTTTTACAAGAATTGAATAGCTGATCAGGACGTTTTTGACAAAGTAAAGCTGAAGTTCTCAGTTATAGTTATCCTATAAACCCTTAAAACCATGAAGTTATTAGCCTTTCCGAAACAGACTGTGTACTGCAAATTGCTCCTCTGAAAAAGTTTACGACCCTGTAAAAATTCGTTCCCAGCCTTTTCTCAAACTTGTACTACATTTTAAATCATTTCCAGAAGTAATAAATCCTAGCAGGAATGCATGAGATGGATGGGATGAAATAAACTCCGGATTGCGATATGTCGTCCATCTGTTCATCTAATCCCCCTTGACAGATTATCCTTAATGCATCTCTACGTTTTTTATTTTTTTTTATAGCAGAATCCTTCATTTCTTAGCCAGCAAGCTGTACTAAAACCATACTTTACTAGTAGTTGTGTATCAGTAGAAACCAGAAACCTAGCACGTACAAATAAAGACAGACGGCAGAACAGGACAAATAAAAAATAAATAAATCTCCTCTCCAGAACAAGTCTTGTGTGAGATTATGAGATCTCGAACGGAAGATTCCTTCTTCTTCCTAGCATTTTTTTTGTCTCCGAACGTCTATGAATGTAATGTGGCCGTCTGTCGGCGTATTTGGCAGATCATGATGGCAAGCTTTCAGAAAGTTGAGCATTAATAAAACCCTGTAATGCGTTTCTTATGGAGTTTATTGAGCAAACATTAAGCACATAACCTTAAGATACCTATAACCTCTGATGGTAGCTAATACCTATGGATGTGATCGCTATAAACGGGCAAATATGTTCATCATGTTGGTTTTTTTATTACAGGTCTTTTACAAGAAAGAAGAACTCCGCGGATCTCTATCTATTCATGCATCTCTGAGTGAAATAAATGTAAAGTCCGGACCATATCCAGTGTATCCTTAAGGAAACGATAGAACCTGAAGCAGGGGAAATATCCAGAAGTAGTAGTAGCAAGCAGCAGTTGTTCAGATTATGCCCAAACTCTTTCATAACCCCGAAAAATACAAGGAAGGAGGTTACAGAAATAATGAAGACTTTGACAATGACATCAATCATAACTCGTCGCTACCTTCATTTCTTCACACTTTTAGCCATTATATTCCTCCTTTTTATCACGACGGTAAATTTCTACCGCCTGGACCCACAGAAGATCTCCAGCAATGGGAGTAGCAGTAGCAGTAGTAGTTCCTCCAACTCCGGTTCCGGTAATGAGAATTCCCCTAGTTTAGTATGAGTCTTACTCAGAGAAACTACTTCCATTTATATGATAACACCTCCAAGAAAGTATCTATGTAACGATATTATAAGAACTTGAAAGTTTCCAGGCTTTGCTCTGTTCCTTCCTTCCTTGCCATTATTATATTTCCCATTATTACCTGTCACCCAGACTAAGTAATAATGCTGACTAATAGGTTGTATTATTTTGTGTTTTAATGGAAATAGGCTACAGTGGAGTAGATACGATACTCGGATGCGATGAAATCCCTTTATGGCAGAGTCAGATGATTCGTAGAGCAAGCCTGCCCCCCATTCTGGGTCACCGATTGCAGGGGACAGAAAAAAAATTCATAGCCATAGGGATCTCCTCCGTCTATCGGGAGGAGAATTATCTTTTGAAAACTCTAGAGTCCCTGATTAATGAGTCTGACGCTGAGGAACGGGAGGAAGCCTTGATCATTATCTATTTGGCTGACACAGACCAAGAGAAGAAGTAAGTGGAGGCTTTTGTTTCCTCATTTTAATTAATATAATACTAAAAGAGGAATTGAATTTGGGAAGTAATTATGTAGCAAAAGGTTAGACTATAGAGACAATGAGGGTAGAAGGAATAGGAAATGTGTTTCATGAACTTGTGAGTGACATGAAATTGAGTTAGAGAGTTAGAGGCTGCGAAACACTCCATGAACTTAACTTTTGGTCTAGCATGAGTAGATACTTTACGTGAAGTTATGAGATGATCAAAACTTTCCCCTAGTCCTCAACCCAATTCGCAATTAGCTGTAAGTTTTAATTAAATTTTGAAAGGGACAAGCAACTGAAGTTGATCAAGAAGGACTTCCAAGTTCATCTGGACTCGGGCTTCTTTCAAGTAATTGAATCCGGTCCGGAGGTCTACCCACCGATGGACTTTGCCTTGACCAAAAGGACATTCAATGACACGGTTGACAGGGTTTTGTGGAGGGCAAAGCAAGTTATCGACTTTGCGTTTCTGTTCTCATATGCCAAATCCCTTTCAACGTATTACTTAGTTATTGAGGATGATATCATTTCATCTACCCAGTATTTAACCGCAGTACGAGATTTCATAGCTTCGCGAGGAAGTCATCGTTGGGTGGCTATGCATTTCTCGGGATTTCTTGGCATCGGCCTCCTCTTTCATAATGCGGATCTGGCGAACTTAATTAGACTTTTGATTATGTTTCATCAAGAACAGCCGGTTGACATGCTAATGCGACAGTTTATATCGCTGCAGGTGAGAGAGAGAAATTAGTATAGATTAAGAGTATCAATTTAACTGGATATTCAACTCTACTTTCTTGTGTAACGTTTGTATTTTAAAGGTTCCGGATGAAGCGATACCCCGTCGTATCCCTTCAATATTCCAACACATAGGTTTTAAATCAACGTTGCCAAATAAAGTTCAAAAACTGAAGGACAATACTTTTGATATGGCCAAGCGACGGTTCAAAAATCATAACCCTCCTGCAGACATCATTACAACGATGAAAGTGTACAACGACTTCATACCGGAATATGCTTATCGGCCGGCGCCAGGGATATTTTGGGGGATATCAAAACCTCAAGACACATTTGATATAATATTTCCAAAGCCACTGAGTCTCAATAGGGTGGTAATTTTATCAGGGGTTGTTAGTGAAAACAGTAAGAATAAAAAGATGAAAGATATAATCTTGGACGGTAAGTTGGAAGCTAGTCCCACATTCCAGAAAGTTACTCCTAGTAGTAACAGTGCCATTTGTGATAATTTTACTAGAGTTGGTGATTTTGTAAATGGAGATGTAGATGTTTGGAGAGACAAGGACAGTGATCATGTTTTTAGTGAAATGCTAAATTCAGTGCAGTGCTTAAGGGTTAAATTAGGGCCGGCTCAGAAGACTTGGATTATTTTACGGGAGATACAGATATTCACAGCGTAGTTTAATGAATAAGCCGATTTATCTAGTAGATCTTAAGGCAAGAGTAATTGAGTCATTGAAACTTATGTCTGAAATGTGTAGAAAATAGAACATTTTAAAAATGATGTGCATTTGGTTAGGTGTTTTACAACTTTAAAGTTAAGTATTTATGTGTACGCGACCAGATCGAGGGTCTAGGTCGATGATTTTATATCTGTGATTAAAATGAAACCCAAAGCCAACTGACCGAAATTAAGTCTTTTATTCAATCTTATTTATTTAATAATTTTATTTAAGAAAGCTGTAATTTGACTTACATCTAAAAGTATTAATTTAGTACATTAATTATATTGTGATGTGATCTAATTTTAAACAAACTTGAGACGACATGAAACCTTACAAAAGGTATGTATTTTTATCCTGTAAAAATTTATTTCTATTCATATCAAAAGGTAACATCAGGCTTCTCAGTCCATCCGGTGAACACTTCAGACTTTAGGGAAGTCCAAAACTGATCATAATCATGGTTCATCTTCTTTACTTCCTTGTAATTTAAATCTTCAACATTTTGGCCAAGATTTAATTCAGCAGCCAAAGTCTTAAACCGAGTGAACAATCTACTCCGGCAAACATCCACCATTGATGAAAGCTTCCCAAAATTCTTTTTAGTAGCCCCTTGCCTCCTTCCGTTGACAATTACTTGAGAATGTTCCTCTAAATGTCTCCGTTCCCAATACCAGACTATACTAGCCGGACTCGGAGTTTTAGGTTTACGATCCTCCCCATTAAAAGTCATAAAATTCACTGACGCCTGACTAACTACTGGCACTCTGTAATTATCGAGCAAATGGAAAGTTTCGCTGAAATTGACTGACATTTCCTGCACTCTAGAATGAAATCGATTGTAAACGGCCCTTCCAAGGCTATCGCTTCTGAAAGGTACTGAACTACCTATAGTTAGAGACAAAAGTCTTATCGGAACGGGTATAACGTTTCCCAGAAGGGAGCCTTGAAGACCAAGGATCTGCCATTTAGCAATCTTGTCACTGCAAGACATACAAAGGGTAGGGTCCCCTTTTCCAGGTTTCACCCGACATTTACCAACCTCTTGAACTTCTTCGTATACCAGAGGCCCTGATTTTAACTTGGCTCCTGTTCTACTACCAACATTAACCCCAGAAGTGGTAGTAGTTTCTGAAACATTTTCATGTAATTTCCGTCTTTTTACACCTGGAGTACCTTCTTCATAGGTTTCGTCCGGAGGAGGGATGATTATACAGCTATCACCACAGGGCAAGTGACTTACGAAGAGGTGGAAAGTGATTCCTTGTCTCAAGGTGAAGATAGGTTTGGCAGTGAGATCTTGCTTATCTTGCTTGCTATCAGTGTCATTGTCAATATTATCGCTGCCAGCATTAGTAGAAGTAGTAGTATTGTATGCTATAATGAATATCGACTGTTGGTTCAATAAAGCCAAATTAATTTGGTCGTAAAGATATAAAAGGAAGGCTCGCCGAGCTAGAACCTCTGCATGGCAATCGGATACTTTGTCCCCGATGGGGGAAAGCTCGCTAGCCCCAACACATTTTGTTCCTGTCCCTAGCGAAACAACTTTGTACAATTCACCTAAGGATTTAGCGTCCTCTGCTTTGGTTTCTTGGACAATTCCTGCAAGGGTTGTCCATTCCGTGGAAGAGGGTTTCCCTTTTTTAGGAAGGTTGTGAAACTTATTAATCACTAGTTCCGAGATTTTATCAATTTCTGACTGATTCATGCTTCCAAATTGTCTTTAAAACTGTTTTTTGACAAAAGTATAAAGTCACATCACTGTACTGTTGACTGTCTGTATGCTTTTTTTTTATCCATCACTATCCACGGCTATTGGCTTCTGTCTTGACTTCCCGTCATATCATAAAACAATTAAAGAATTATCTAATTAAATTAGTAATAATTAAAAACATATTCTGTTGCTAAAAATATTTTTTTAAAGCTGAAAAAATCCTACAATTTTTACAATTAATTTTGGGGATGAAACCTAGTAAGCATAACCATATAATGCTGTTGTACTGAGAAGGTTGACTGACGGTTTCCGGAGATCGTTATGATCTTATGAATGACATACAGCTCTTTCGGTACAATTATTTTTCCCAATTGGCCTCACAAGCAAGCCCATAATGCATGTGAGTCTTTTGAATTATAAAAACCCTACTCTATTGTCTACTAAATTATTGTATTGAAAGAATAGTCATTAAGGAGAATTCCTAAAGGAAATGCAGTTCTTATGACCATTTTGCCGTGATTAAAAAATGCAAATACATGCGGACATCGACATCGACATCGAGAGAGATCCTAGAGCTGGATCATTCCATCCATCCGAGCTTCCGAGCCCACCTTTTGCCAAACATCCTGGTTTCTAGAAAAGTTTCCTGTGAACTTGGGACGATTTCCCCCAAATTTTAGCATTGAAGGGATAGGGAATCCCGAAATGTTCCCCAAATCTTTAACATTGACGGGATAGGCAAACCAAATATCCCCAGGGAACCGTTCCCGTCCCACAGATTCCTGATCCTTATGCATACCAAGCATACCTTATGCAACTACTTTGTGGCGTTCACCCGGATGCCCAAACCTTAACCACTAATTATTTCAATGTCTCTACCTCGGGTTTTACTTTATTTACGAAATACAGAGGAAGTTAAGCCGGAGGAAAGTACATTTACATTACAAAGGTTTTAAAATTTACTACCTTTATTACTGCCGTAAACCGTAGGATTACAACAAATGGTGCAATGCTATGCAGCAGTTTGTTCTTGGTTAGAACAACGAGGAGCCAAAAAATAGGATGGCGATGGCAAAACGGATATTTTTTTAGCAGGGCTTGATCTTGATTTGATCCATGCTAAAAGTGTCCAGCTCCTATAAATCTGTTACTTACAATTACAATACAATGTACAGTCTGACTGCTGAGAACATGAGGGTTTCGCCGGTTGCCTCTCTTTTGACGTTCATTTGTAGTCTCACTCACTTGAATCATAAAAACTTAGTTTAGTACTGAGTCACAGTAGTTGAGTTGGATATTTGGATCGCTTTAATTCGCCTTAAAAGTAATATAAAAGTGCACAGAAGTATTGACCATTGCCTTAAGTGATAAGCCGGACCCTCGTAAATCTGTATCTGCAACCAAGCATGACCAAATTACTGTCTGTTTGACCGTATCCATTATCCATCGGTCTATATCGTCGGTTCGAGAGTTATCGTGTTGACGGACAGACGCCCGCAGTCATTTCATAAGCCCCTGGATGGGCTAAAAAGACAGGGCACTGATGCGAATGCGACTTGGAATGAGATGGATTTATGATTTAAATAAAAGTTTTTGAGACAAAAAAAGAGCTGCTTGCTTGGCTTAATCTTATTTGGACATTTCTGTAATCATCTTATCATCATAATTATATGTTTCATGAATGACATGCATTTATAACCTTTGAAAACTGCTTAAAGACAGATCCCAGATAGCTGTATTTTAGGAAAGGAAGAGTCCTACGAAAAGTTAGTTGTCAGTCTCACAGCAGCATCTATATTCCCGTTTTGAAATCGGACAACCCAGCTTTTTCGTATCTGCAGCGTAGCATCCAGCAGGGCAGTGGTTGACCGTGTCCAACCCTTGACACGAAGTCCAATGACATTTTTCTACAACCAGACATATCATCAGTATCTAGCTACCCTAAATCCTCGCCCATATGCCGCCCTCGTTTATTATGCCGCACGCCTATCCTTTACAGGTTAAAAGGGGGTATCTCGCCCATGTTTTAAACATGCTTTGAAACATCTTTCTTTGCATATATAAGCCGCGGCATATGGGCGAGGATTTAGGGTAATTAAATTTTATAGGCACACTTTATAGGAAGATGCTTAGAAATCTTGAGTGAAATCGTCAGAATTATGTTTTGTCTTCTGTATTAATTAAACATACCCACAAAAGTCGGTGTGCCAATGGTTAAAACAGTGAAGAATTGAAAAATAATAAAAATCAATAATGCTGGAAATCTCATTTTCTTTGACTTATTCTTTCTTTATGTAGACAATCTTGCAAAAGATAGTTACAGCAACTAAATATAAACAACACTGACTACTCATTCAGAATTACAATGATTTCATGACTGTTTATGACATGATTTAAGCCTTTTTACAGCAAACTGTCGAGCTGCAAGTTGCAGAAACGCTACATAAGGAAATGCTAAGTCAAAAGCATACATGCTTAGATATCTACATCTTATATAGCGTGTGAGAAAGTTTTACTTCCTTTTGAGTGAGCTTCCAATTCCAATACAAACGGAAGAGGAAGCTTGCAAATAATTGCACAACTATTTCTGAAAATGCCATTTTGAAGTAGTTTTCAGATGCATCTTCTAAAATAACAGATTAGATTAGATTAGATTAGATTAGTCCCCCCGCAGCGGATGAAGTCAAAGCATATGCAGGGTTTTGGAAACGAAGGGATGCTAAAACGTTGAACAAATTATAAGATTTTAGATTTAATTCCCTTATGAGTTACGACTTATGATAGATAACCCTATATTTCCGCAATTAATCCCTACTGGGAAATTATTGCTTTACTGGGAAATTTTTTTAAACGCTTAACATGAAGCCAAGTGGGTGGATTTTAATTTTTAACATTGTTAGTTAGGTCATGGAGAAATTAGGAAGAACTACCATATTTCCTGTTAGTATTCCCCAGCCCAGGAAGGGGAAGGACCCAAGGACCTCATTACTTCGATTCGAAGGAAATATTGCAAATTATATTAAAACATGGACAAGATACGGCATTAAAGCCTAACAAGGAGAGGTAGGGGAAATTAAACCGGAAGGGGAATTAAAACGAGAAGTACAGTTGACAGTATATGAAGGGGGAATTAAAACGAGAAATACAGTTGACAATATTCAGGGGAATTAAAACGAGAAATACAGTTGACAATGTTCAGGGGGAATTAAAACGAGAAATACAGTTGACAATGTTCAGGGGGAATTAAAACGAGAAATACAGTTGACAATGTTCAGG